>JASCZW010003183.1:0-34533 GCA_034211315.2 Aedes japonicus | reverse complement strand
ACAGGAGAGCCACATGAGTATGTTTGATTGTGCTGCTGTTGTTATTGTTTTGGTCGTCAGTCGTGGGTGCTTTTGTTCTGCAGTTCGAGGCCGGTTTGAAATGAAAATTCTTCGTAAGGACGAGTGCCATATTTTACGGTCGAAATAGAATCTTATTTAGTGCAACGTTGTGATGATTTTATTCCGGGGGCGAAAACCTTGAGCTCGCACATACACCCCAGGACTAAAAGGTGTCCTCTGAAGCACAGCTACCTGGATTGCAATTATCTTCGATCGGCAGGGTATAAATTCGAGAAACCGCTCGTCGGTCGATCGTTCCGCCGGTTTGCACGTTGACGACTCTCACAAGGTTGTCCGTTCCAGGGTACTCATTGACGATTCTGCCCATCTTTCAACTTTCCAAGAGCAGATCTCTTCCGTCCACTAGCACAATCATTCCGGGACAGACAATCCACCCAGCAGCCAAAATCTCAGTCGAAGGACAGCCAGCAGTCAAAATGGGCCGATGTGCAAGAGTTCTTGGAGGCACATCTGGATGATTAGGTCAATGATCGTATGCTTCGGCAGCAGGATACGATGCTTGCTAGACAGCTCAGAGTGCTGAAGTCTCGCTCCAACCCACAGGATGCCGTTAGGTGCTGTTCAAAAACATCATAGACCGAAATTTGACACTTTCAATCCATCCCCCCTTCCCCCTTCTCAAAGTCTACATTAGAATAGCAAAACAACAATCAACGATGTCCAAACCATGGCTGCTTAAACCAGTTATTAAAGTCCATCAGGAGAAGTTCAGGCAGCATATATAATTTGACATATGATTTTGATAAAATGTGAATCTCTCCATGGCTTTATTTTCTTAGAGGAAATATCTACCTTGTGGATGCTATTGCGGTGACGATCTGTATTCACTTTTGTCGCAAATGCAGTCCACAATCAAAGCACCTGCGGCCACTTTTAACGGGTGGCAGCTAAAATTTTGGAATTTTTTTCTCAAGCTGTCAAAAAAAGACAAACACAGTTGAAGAAGATCTGATTTATTCAAATAAAAGATACATTGTCCATTGTTGAAAAAAATATTAGTGAACATTTGAAAACGGTCCGTAATCGGATGTTCGGCGAAGCTTCCGTTTGATGTCGGAACAGGAGCGTTGTACGTCAACTTTGCGAATGCATCTCTTGATTCTACCAATCAACTGTTTGTAATTCGTGGCTCTCCAGTTATTTTTGTACACCAAGGAACTCAAAACCCCGAAGCAATCTTCGATTGAGCAACACTGAGGCAGATTTGTCGGGTTGTGGTTTTTGGGTACAAATGGGATCGAATGGGTATTCAGGAACGATTGTGTTTTTATGGCGTAATGCGATGACGCTTTATCCGGTCAAAACACGTATTGTCCATCAGCATGATGTTTTTGTAGAAACGGGATCAAAATTTTCTTCAAACACTCGTTCTGGTACACATCTTGATTGATTGCCAAACCAGAGGGCTTTAACCATGGCTTAGAAATGCCTTTCTCGGAAATGGCAATGTACAGCATCACTTTCTGTTCAAACTTATGTTTAAACTTATATTTTATGTTCGGAGGTGTAGTAGAACTATCCGTTGAATAGTATCGATCGTTTCCGGGAATCTGCGTCTTCGAAAGAGGGAAGTAGCTTTCGTCGTCCAAAACAAAACTTTTTCCGGAATAATTTTCAATCAACCAACGGCATTGGGATTTCAGCGTTGAAATCTGTGCATCAGTATATTCCAGGGCTCGTGTCTTCTTTCGACACTTTATTCCGACTCTTTTCAATGTTTTGCAGATGTACTGGTGAGAACAGTTGAACTTTTTGCGGCATCCCGTTGGCTCAGTGAATCCTTGTTGTTGAAGGCACGAGAAAGAGAACAGAAGTCCTTTTGCGTCCATAATTTTGGCTGGTCTTCCACTACCTTGCTTGCGAGCAGTTGCTTGGGAGTATCTTAGGATATGGCAAACTGTCAAGCGCTCGCGAAATACTTCTTGTTTCGACGGCATTTTGAGCAAAACGGAGCAAGCATAAACAAAACAGAAAATACTAGCAGAAAGGGGAGAGAAAGAGCTAACGCATACACACTCTTATTTCTCTCTGAGCTCGTTTGTTGTTGAGCATAGAGGCCTCGAAAAAATTCCAAAATTTTAATTGCCACCCGTTATTGTTACTTTTTATGCCAAGTTTTGTTTATCTCCTTTGAAATTTTTCCAAAGCAAGATGACGTCATCTCTTTTTCTTCTGATTTCTAGTCATCTCAGGTCTCTTCATGCATTTTCTGCTTTATATCATGCGCCTTAGCATCACTTGAACGCGTCGTTTTCGTAGTGTATGAATATCCGTATTGTGAAGAGAAAAAAGAACAATGGATGCATACACTTTTGATTGTTATTTTTTGTATTCTCCCCAGCGCGGAAGTAACGATCTCTGATGAAGTTTGCAGAAGCAGATAATTTCTCATCTCCATGCGAAGCGCTAGGAGCGGACAGTAATTTTATTGCTAGAACAAATAGACATGAAGAGAAAGTGTATTGATAGTTCCGTATAGGGCAACGGCAGGCTTTGAAAATTGAAAGATACAAGATTGAAAACGAGTGGAGGGGGCATTTGAACGGTAGTATCCGATCAGGCACATAACCCTTTGTCATACTACTCCATACAGGATAGGCAAGGGGGAAATTCCCTTGACTGACAAAAGGTTATGCAACCGATCGGGCTCTTATACTACCTATTGCTTGTTTCTAGTTCTAGCGATTTGTCCGTCTCCCAATACTGCCTAAACACGGGTGAGAAATTATCTCCCGCTGTTGGGTTTATTTTTAGCATGCACCGCCTATTTCACACATTTGCTCTTCTCGTCATACTATAACTTATAGATCTCGGCGAGAACGACGGTGAGGGGTGCAAATACTGATCCCCACCAGTATGAATTAATGGATCTGAACTGGAGGAACTTGAGCCGCGCTCACCAAAGCTCGTTGGTCCACCAGGCCTCTTGCAGCAGACCTCGAGTCATGTTGTCTGTTGGGTTCTTCATTATCAAGATGTACCTCCACTGTGTTCCCAACGGTTGACGTATTGATTTATATGGTTGTCCATATAAAATCAAGGAGGACTATGTTGCTAGCGTTGAGGTCGAACGGTTCCAGGACCTTGGAGATCAATTTCGCCAAAAGGTCAGCGCCTAGCATTTCCATGGGTGGAATGGTAACTTGCTTCACTTAGGCCACCTTCGACTTGCTGCAGATCAAACATAAACTTGCAGGTCCGTCGGGAAGATGCAGCAAAGATACACCGCCACTCTTTAGGCCACCCAAGTAACACACAAAACACCTTTTAAGAATGATTTATAGTTGTTTGTATTATAAATGTATTGTAAACGTATTGCAAAACTTGTCAAGTTTGGAGTGGTGTGTAACTCTCGTATTCTATACATCACCCTGACAAACGGTCGAGCTAAAAATACTTTTTTCACTGCAGCAAGTGAATAATACCTTATTATTGTTCTTAAAAACATGGTTCCATACATTTATATACATAAACAGGACAAGATTTTATGGGCAGTTTTAAATACTGTTGAAATTACATTACATCAACCATGTTTTGCAAAATTTGTTCTTTTTCTCATTACGATGAATTTGTTATACAAGGTTGTGGTTAAATACTTAGAGTTTGCTTTTCAACCATCTGAGCTGGCTTAGCAAAGAAGCTACAAACCTATTACGCCAAGGACTAGTGTTCAAATCCCACGCTTGGCGATGTTATATTTTTGTATAAGAATATTTTTTCCATTTTATGTTGTATAAGGCTACACTTTTTGCGCTTTTTGCGTCATATTGATGTATGAAATAAAGTATTATATACATACCTAAGTTAATAACCTGTTTTTGTTATTTAACAGTACTTTCAACTTGTTTTATACAAACTGTGTTGCTTGGGCAGTTTAGTTACAACCGAAAGCCCATGCATCTCGACAAAGATGTAGTTCGACCTCACGATGTATCAGACCAATCGGGTCGAACAGCATCATGGAGTACACCGGAACACGAAAAAAAAAAAGGTTGCGGACTCATTTTGGACTGTGTTATTTTGGTTTACAAGATTCTTTATCACAATTATTTATTAAACTAATTCTAACTGATTTTAGCGCTCTTCTTACGAAATTTTGCCTGCTCACTACAAAGAATACATTGTCCATAAGTGTGAATTGAGTGCTTTCAAAGCCAAGCACCAATGCTCGGGTCTGTAGACTATGTGGTAAGCATGATGATACTCTATGCCCATGAGAAGTTGAGAAATTTTCCAACCTGAATGATTTCCTCGGCCAGCCCTGGAATCGAACCATCCATCTCCGGGTGTGTCGACCGCGTTCTTACCGACTGAGCTATCTAAGTGTACTCTGAAGTAATCTGTACTTCCACAAACGAGATACCATGAGGCATCAGGTGATGATTGCCCCAGTGGCATACTTGTTGCAAACTAGTCGAGGTTACTTTTATGATCCCAAGCAGCACACTACGATCATAATTGGTTGCAACAACTTGATTGTGACTAAACAAGTCACACCTATGTTTTCTGGCAACATGTGTTTTACTAGGGTTACTTATATGTGTCACAATCAAGTTGCTGCTACCAATTCAGATGGTTGGTTGTTGATCTTCGATCATCGAATAGAATTGAAAGTGACCTGGGGATTATCTGTAGACTGCAAAGCTGGCTATGAGCACAATGGGCCCGTAGAAAGAGTTCTCATATGACTCTCGAATCAAATTACTCAATTACTTGCTTTCGATGAGTGCTATTTAATGTGTAGATGCCTGTTATTCATATATATATAGCATTGTACGGGACGTATCAGATCAGGTAATTTATACATCCATGTGTTAAATTCAACAGGAAGCAGTGGCCTAGCTGTTGTAAACAAGAAAGCGCCTTTCTTTTATAATCTCTTAAATTTTCTATTGCTAGTAGATCATGCGTAACATCATATGCATTTTATGAAATGCGAGCAAGCTACCTAAAACAAGATATAATATGAAAATTTAATGAGTTCATTGGACTTTATCAGTTCAAGCTGCATATAAGATGACTGAAGAGATGACAGACAGACGAATACCAGGTGGACTTAGGGGAGCGGGGGAACACCCAAAATCACAAATGAGTTTAATTTATTGTACGGCATCAACATAGTTGCACTTTGCACAAATATTAATCCACAACTGTTAATTCGGGCCATGTTTTAATCGTTATTCAATAAATGCCTTCCTCATTTTTCTGCGAAGTCCCATGTGAACCTTCAGGTGTGAGCTGTCTAACACGGTATGCGTTTTAAAATCAGTCTTCGTAGTCAAAGACAATTTCGAAGCATTTGGTACCCAATTTTGATGACCCTGAAAGGGAAAATGAAATTTTCAAAGTGTTCATATTTAGATTTAGGTGAGAGTAAAAGTTGGCCGTTTTGAACACATTGAAACAATTGAACAAATAACTATAAACAATTAAACCACTAATACGAATAGAAGGTAATCCAATATTAATGCGCAAAGGTTTTCCGATCAAATGGTGTATGAATGAAGCAATTTTGTTTTATCGAACGAGAGTTAGGAGCGTTCAAAAACCTTCTGCGTAACGTATGTTCAAAAATATCCTATGCTGGCCCACAATTGATACATTGCGGATGCGTTTGCGTGAATTTGACATTTTTTCCAGGTTTTCTGTCAAATTTACGTAAACTTACTCCTCATTTTTTATTACTCAATGTATTAGGGGTATTCCTAGAAAATGTCGTATTTGCAGACAACTTCATATCTATTGTTCTGACATGAATTTTGACATTGACAGCTATCACATCCGAAACTTCATTCTATTCTCTAGTTATTTCAGTGTAAGTTACGCATCATTAGTGAAAGTAAACAAGTTTTTGTGAAGCCGAAAAATGTCGAAATTCGAGCCATCAAAGCAGCATTTGCGGGAAGTTTTAATTTTCCTGTTTAATTCGAAGAAAAATGCATCTCAAGCATGTGAATTGCTCGTTCATCGACGTTCGAATGTGTCAACGTTGGTTTGCACGCTTTAAAAGTGGTGATTTTGTCACTGAAGACAAGGAACGCCCCGGCCCGGTCAAAAAGTTTGAAGACGTCGAATTGGAAACTTTGCTCGACCAAGACCCCTCACAAACGCAAAAAGAACTTGCAGCAGCATTGAGAGTTAACCAACCAGCCATTAGTAAGCGTTTGAAAGCATTGGGAATGATTCGAATGGTCGGTCATTGGGTGCCATACGAATTGCGGCCGAGAGACGTTGAGCGCCGTTTTTTCACATGCGAAGAGCTGCTTAAACGGCACATACGGAAGGGTTTTTTTCAATCGAATTGTGACTGGTGACGAAAAGTGGATCCATTACGACAATCCAAAACGTAAGGCAACGTATGGATACCCCGGTCATGCCACAACATCGACGGCCAATCCCAATATTCATGGCCAGAAAATCATGCTGTGTATTTGCGGGACCAGCTGGTGTGGTCTACTATGAGCTGTTGCAACCAAAAGAAACCATCACGGGCGAAGTCTACCGGCGACAACTGATGCGTTTGAGCCGTGCATTGCGTGAAAATCGGCCGCAATACGCTAAAAACACAACAAAGTCATTTTGCAACATGACAATGCTCGGCCACATGTTGCACAGCCGGTGAAAACATACTTGGAAACGCTCAAGTGGGATGTCCTACCCCACCCGCCATATAGTCCGGACATTGCGCCATCCGATTACCATCTCTTCCGATCGATGCAACATGGCCTGGCTGACCAGCACTTCCGTAATTATGACGAAGTCAAAAAATGGATCGATTCGTGGATAGCCGCCAAACCAGCATCATTTTTCCGAGAGGGTATCCGTCAACTACCACAAAGATGGGAAAAAGTTATAGCTAGCGATGGCCAATACTTTGAACAATAAATGTATAACCATTTTTTCACAATAAAGCATCAAATTTGCAAAAAAAAAAAGACATTTTCTAAGAATACACCTAATACAAGCTAGCAACCTCTTCCTATAACCTAAGCTACTGGCAGAGCCACAAATGCAATCGTGTAGCCGTTATAAACAAAAGGCTATGTCTATGAAGAGTATCAGGCAACAAATTTATGCCCTTTTAAGTTACACGAGCATGCTCTAGTTCGTTTGAGAGTGGAAGCATCGCTCAGTTAATACAAACGCGGTCGTAGACGAAAATCGCTTTCCAGTCGCATAATGCGAATATCAGTAACCTCCATGATATTGAGGTAGTTGTGTTAGGCAACAAGCTTGAAAATCCGTGTAGTAGTAAAACTACTACAAGCTCTACCTTAATCACACCATGTAATGATATAAAAGTTTAATCGTGCGAATTTTAAGATCTAGTTCAAATTTATTCCATTGACTACTAAACACACTGACACATGACCATCGAATGCATTTCCTTCCAACATACCAGATCAAACGCTAGCAGATGCATAGGAATGAAGTGAAATCCTTTTGAACCCGATGGCGATGATGATGATAGATGATCCAGCATAAAATTATCTCGAATTATCATTCACATCACATCTGCAATGCAAGCAGCTGCTTGCAAGAGCAGCAGCAAACGACGACGATGATGGCACACCAACGACGATGATACGGAAGCAGACCGGAAGCAGCTACCGAAGTAAGTCAGTGTGTTGTTGGTCTTCCGACATGATGCTAGTAACTAGAAAAGACAAAAATTAAAATATGTGGAACTCAAAGTGGCAGTCGAGTCACTTGGTATAAAGCGATCGTGTATGGGATAGTGGGTGAACTATTGCTACGAGAATCACCGGAAAAAAAAAAATGTAGACAAGATGAATAGATTATTTCCTCAAGATTTATGACTCAATCAAGAAAACTTTCCGCCTGCACTTCTATTCTCGTGCAACGAAACTTCTCTCTTGTGCCACTGAGTATGTAAGAATGTCGTTCAAAAAATGCGCATGGAATCGATTCGATGATCACGAATAGCTTTCAGCGGTAGCTTGTTATTAAAATATGAAGTAGAAATAAAACCAAGTTTACCATCGAAAAAAATTGTGTTGCCGTACATGGCCTATATCATGAAGACATTGGACGCGAATATGAGAGGGAACTATATTTTCTGGCAGTATTGACCATAATTCAAAAACATCAAATAAGTTAAATAATACGACAAATTTATTGCTTCATTTGCAATGATATAAAAATAATTTCTCCCAAGAGTGAGGTCATTATGTCAACAAATTAACGTTCAAATTTCAGTTCACAAAAGTTCAGCGTTTTGAAAAGTAAAGATTCACCATAATTTTACTCCGTCATAGAATCGAGCCAAGGACGATAACGGTGCCTACTGATAACCGATAATCAACTCTTTCTCCTTTATCCCACGTGATTTATTCCGCCATTGCATTGTGCCGTTATTGATCACAGTTTTAATCGCGATATCAGTAAACCATAGCTCCAACAACCGCGATAATGTGCATCCATTGCCGGTATTCGCTTAAGCGTTGCATAATTTGATAAATTAGTCCTGTGGTTTCCGTTCGCTCTACCTGACGGGAAAACCACTTTCAAGTATTCCAACATGGCCTTCACAAACACTTCTAGCCAACATAGGTGGAAAGGTATGCCCGCCGCCACCGTGTGGACCTGGCATGCAGCGCAAACCCCAACCATGGCATGTAGAAAATACACATGTCAAACGTATAAATCAAGCGGTTTCAGACCTAATTTTGTTGCAGCACAACTGCGGAATTCTGCGGGTGCGGTTAGTTTGTTTCTGTCAGTGTTGCAGAGCTGTACTCATTTTGGGGCGAGCAATAGTTTTACGAACGAAAGTTGATCATTGTCGAATGCAAGTTCGCGACGTTACCTTCATGCAAAGAAACTGGTTTGAGTTGTAAACTTAGTCTGGTAAACCACGTGAAAAAACTTGTATTGACACAACGGATAAGAGTGATCCTTTGTGTTAATAACGGATCCGTTTGAACGGTCAAAATGCAATTTTCTGCTCGTGACCAACATAGTTTTACCCTTCAGAGAAGGACATTGCTGTCGCCTGAATATACCAGTTTTTTTTGTCCATGGTGCGAAGGGACAAATCTCGAGTAATTCATGTTAAGGGCCTAAAAGCCATTTGTAAACAATGACTGTAAATGTCTGTTAGTTCGGGACTGGTTCTACCTTCCAGGATTGGGTCCTCTGATGAGATGATTGGTGGCCGAACTTCCTCCTTGGTATTCGGTGGCCTTATTGTTCTGGGTTTCTTCCAGCGGGGTGAGTACCGACAGGTTCAAGAAAACGGCACCATCAGGTAAAAATTACAACCAACTTTATTTACACAAACTACACTTCAAAACACTTTATTTAAGTAACACTACACAAAAACATCTTACATTTATTACAACTAAACAAAAACTTATTCAAATCGGTCTAATGACCGTCTGCTCATCGAGCTGGCCCTTTCCTATCTGGTCATAAAAACTAAATCTATTTAATCCTAGGGTATTGTCTTATCCTTAAAAAATGCATATGCAATTATTCTACTGTTCATATATCATCTCCTTATAGTTGGTCGGCATTTGTAGTGGTGAGCTGTGTTGACTTCGACGTTGAGAGACCGATGACAGCAACACGTTTTTTTTTCACATAAATATCGTGTTTTTTCACATAAATATTGATCAACTCCTCAACAATGTCGATTTCTCTTGAATCTTAAATAATTCTCGTGAAATGAAAGCAGTATCTGGTAGAAGAATGTTAGTTCTACCATATGGAATAGCTGGAAATAGAAGGATTCTCGTAATTCGTGAGGGATCAACGTTTAAAGTCATTGTTTACAAATGGCTTTTAGGCCCTAATCATGAATTACTCGAGAAATGTCATTTACCATTCGACTCAGCTGGGATTTGCATTCGTGCCTAACCATTAAAAACAAACCTAGCCTTCTCCTCCCGGGATCACGATAAATCACGGAATGGTTCATGAATTTCTCAACAGATCTCAGCTCTTGCTGGCTTTGATAAACCTTTTGCTGCCTTTATGTATACTCTTCACAGCTAAACTCGGTGGACACTCGGACAACTGACTCCACTTTCGCTACAGCTCTGATATAACTTAGAGTTGGCTTGCTACTATCGGCTTCTCCATGAGCTACTTAGCTTCTACTTGTTCCCTGAGCCATTTAGCCCTCCCTTGACAAAATCAACTCGACTAGTTCCTGAAGGTGTATCTACCCTACGGTGACGAAGAGTTCCCCGAAATTGGAAATTGTTGCAATACCGGACCACGGTGAGCCATTCATCTCCATTTACGCTGCAAACGACTCAAGCAATCCCCGGCAAAAGATTTACTTTACGCTAACGGAGAGTTCTTGATATCCATCACTAGGTCTTGGATGCTAATATGGATGTTATTCCTACCTCATCGAGCTTGTCCATTTTCATCTTGTCCTCCGTGTCGTTAGGTCTTCAAATTTCCAGTCCTTGTATAGGCGTGCTGCTGTTGGATATTGGTCTAAAATTCAGCTGAGGAAAATCACGATCGAGCTTCTCATCATTCGTGAATTAAGCTTACGGAACTGATACTGATGAGCCTTGGCACTTGAAGCAGTTAAGATTGTTGAAGCTTTGCATGGCAATCCAAAGATAATGAATTTAAGCAAAGTGTGAGGTCTAATCTACTGCCAATCGAGGATGAACTAACCAAGCGTGTTATTTATCCATTGTTAGAACCGTCATATTGAAGTTGTTACATAGACCATACCTCAAGGAAGACCGGTTGTCGTCGCTTGGAGCGGGAACAAATATCTTAAAGTTGTATTCGGTTGATTGAGGCTTTAATATGACTATAGACAGAAATAATGCCCGAATTGGGAGATCGTAAGTCCCATCTGCTTACATTTTTAGCAGATCACGATCCGAGGTACGAACTACCGTACAGATAGTCGAAATTTTCCCAACTCGACGTATTGAGGAAGGCCTGAGTTAGAGAAGGTCACACGAAACGAGTCTGACGGTGTAAACTTCTTTTCACCCTTATCGATCGATACTCTTGCACATCCAATATCTTAACTGGAACGTAGATGGTTCTTAAAACGACCAACCACCAGCTATATCTCGAGCTGAGAAAAAGCAATCTGATTGATCTGCTTAAGTTTGGACAAAACGGGCTCTATCAAACACTAACACATACATACAGGCAACCACAGACTCACACTAACACAGAAGATACTGAGAATACTGAAGCTAACTACAATTATACGAAAGGTCTTCAGGAGTAAGCATCCTATAAAAAAAACTTATCTTACATCAAAGATAACAAGATGCAAAAAAAACACAACTCTTGCGATGCACAGGAGGCATAAAAAGCGCTGCATGGTGAGCAAAAATCTAACTAGCACATTTTTAATATGATGCGTATGAAACGTCAATCTCAACGCTCAAACTCAATCGACAGTTACACTAAAGAAGCTAGAATAAACAAAGAAGCGCCATGTTCTAATTGGAATTCCAATTTATCTGTCATTGTCATTCCGATCGAACACAAGAACTGTCAATAAGCGAACTTGATTTGAAAATTGTGGGAAGTATTGTGAGGGGTATCGGATAGTTTAGTCAGTTATGAGTGAATGTATTAGCAGTAAGTTTTATTTAGTTCTTCAGGTCACATAAAATACTTGAATCTTATATCTATGAATACTTATTTTCTACGTACCAATGTTTATTTGATGGTTCTAACAGGGCCATAGATTTGCTATTAAATTTATTCTTTCAACATTTTTTCGCTACTAACGTTTTTAACCTATATAAAAAAAATGTTGGTCAATTTATTATTGATATCGTGACAGTTCAGAAAATGGTTGAGTTTGAATTGTATTCAAAAGCACTAGGTATCTGATGTTTTGACGTGAACTTAAACAATTGATTCTAGGCTTACGAAAAACTTAACCGTATCCTCGTTGGCATGTACTAAAGCATGTCCTGTAAAATCTATAAGTATTGTGAATTTATTGAAATTGGCCAAAAACGACTGATCTGAAATGCATTTAGTCACGTATTTATCACAAACCGTCGCCTTTTTAGTTACCTTATGAATCATCAATCCAAAAATATGGTATAGCACATTCTGTTCCGTTCTATTCAGTGATTGTATTGCTATTGGTACGTAAATTCGTATGGACACATTTTCTGTCCACCAGTCGGACATTACTCAGAAAGTTGATTAACCATTACCTATCGTCAGTTTCGTATTATGACTTAGGTACATCAGTTAAATATTGCAAAATACAAATGGATTTCAACAGATTCCTAAACTGTAAAGCTGTTGGATTTTTTGTCTTATTCGAATTTTCAAAAACAGGTTTTTAATACTGTCCTGTGTGAAGCGACCTGTTAATAAAAATGTATAATTGTTACCATTGTTACCAAAAAAAATTCTGTCGTCTCGGCACAGAATTAGTTGCTAAGATAATGGACGACTGCCATGGTTTGAATTTTTTTTTGTGTAGCCTACTTCTATCGAATGTATATAACTTGCTTGAAAATAAAACGCAGTAGTAACATTTTCGTAGAACTTTCCAGATGGTGCCGATCTAGCCTCCTCGATAGACATCTCGTCAAACACACTGCCTCAGTCCAAGTCAGCATCTTCGATCATGTTGACTTTCATTTTTAGTAGCTCCAGAACACCGTACAATATCCCACTTTCGAAGCTTATATCTTCCATCCTCCTCTAACGTTTGCTCCGATGGAATAGGAATATGCCGATGTAATAGGGTATTTTTGACGCTCGTGTTCGCATCCTTTCTTACCGCATGCAAATTTTGTTTTTAGGCTCTCAGTGATAGTTGTATCACTCCATTCTTTAGGCATATCGTACAGCAAAACATCAACTTGATCACCGTTGAAAGTTTTGTTGAAGGCGCTTAGCGCAAGGTCATGCTGTTTGTTTTCCCAGGTAACCAGTAAGCATTAGCATATGCAGTAAATCAACCCTAAATCTGCATTTCAGATGCTACAAGCAGTATATTAGCATTATATAAGAATCTTGAAAGCTATCGGTTGTAAAGCTGCATCTCAAATGCTATTTAAACGTTTGTAGCCTGTACTAAGCATTTCGAATGCAATATAGCATTAACAAAGCATTATCATAATATTGCAGTAAAGCAGCCGTATATTGGGACACAAGTGGCATTTATGTTGCATTTACGACGACTTAAATGCTTGATAGGCTGCCGTAAAGGCGTTTTGGAACTGCTTATTGGTTACCTGGGTTGTTTTGCGATAGTGTTTTTTTGAAGTTTCACCTTCTGTTCCAGGGATCTGCATTTGCTCTCAAGTTAAAGTATTCGCCTTTAAATAAATGATTAAGGTCAGGTTATGAAAAGAGATGAACAACCACTTTTTTAGCTTACTTTTCATACTCCGCATATTTAATTGAAAATAGAAAAAAAATTTATTACCTCGTAAAAACCTTCGAATCCGCGGAAATCTCCGTATCCGCTGCCGCTGCATTTGTTCCGTTAGTTGAATGATCGTTTTTAAATTTGAATTTATTAAATTTCACTTGGAAAAATGGCGACTGACGCTGACGGGTATTCACTATAGTCTAACAGCGTAATATTGGATTGAAACCAGATTTAAACCTTGTAGGATTTACCCACTTTCATAAACTGCCTTACCTATGGTTTGACGTTTCGGCCGTTTTATGAAAACGGGTACAAGTTACTCAATATTTTGTAAATCCAAACAAGCGTATGAACCAGCGACCAGTGCCTTGAATTTTCATAAAATATCCATCAGAAGTGAACACGATTTTATCCCAGTGATGTTTACTTTCCGGTTATCATGGTAACCGCTGTCACTTCTATGCCAACTGAATTTTGTTTGCTACAATGAATAAAGTCGGCTCCTAGTGCGAGTCAAAAATCTGCTGGCAAAAGTCTACGCTCCATTCAAAAATGTATGGAGAAAAGTCTACGATGGGGGGGGTTGAGATGTTCAAAATTAAATCTACGTGGTTTATGAACAGGCCCTTAATAAATATCAAAGTATTTTAAAAATCGAACGTCCATTCGTCTGGTTACGTTTGTTGTCACGAGCTTATGGAACTTATAAGTGGTCAATGTTACGTTGCCTGAAAGTCAACGCTTTCGAACCTAATAAGCATGAGTTTTATCAAGACTGCCAGCGACACAACCTTTAGACATATTTTTTTCATTAAAAGACAAACGTAAAGAATGGCATATTCAGCGAATCATTCATCATTGAAAACTCACCTAATCAATTCACCACGGTCATTTCGAAGAGGAAGAGTTCACCTATCCGCTAGAATTGGAGGCTTACATTGGTAACCTTTGTGCCGTGAGAAATTTACGGAAGAAGCCATTGTTGCGTTTGTCAGTAAGCCCTACCCAAATGAAAAATTGACTGTAACAAGAAAATCATTTTTTCAGTAGGAAACGCTACTTTGATCGTTTTCTTCGTAAAGGCCAGTATCGACCTTAAAAGTAAAGAGGTTATGGAATTTTTTGTTTAATATTACCAAGCGGAATTTTGACAATTGATCTGCTTGGAACGAAATGTCACCTTCACTTACGGAATAATCGAGCGGAATAATTTCCGCAAGTAAGAAAATGACAGCACCCATAAGTTTGCGTGGAAACCTTTGCGTTCCAATTTTATTTTTCGTTCTTTTCAGGTGGATACTGCTGCAATTTCTTTTCGATTCTTTACTTTTCCGTTTCAATAAACGGAATTTAACATGGGATTGAGATAGAAAAAGGAATTTCTTTTGAACACGATACCGATCTTAAACTTGCGTTTTCGTCAATTTATCAACTACAAAAACATTAGTGTTTTTCAATATCTTTACGTTAAACAGATTTGGTTAACAAACTTTGGTGCCTATTTGAAACGAAAAATGTTCACATAGCTGTAGTTATGAAAAGAGAAAATCGATAAAGAAAATCCATCAACCAGATATGCCCATCAGAAAAAAAACTTATAGAAATAAAATCCTTCACAAGCAAGATCAATTTCCCCAAAAATTGTATCCGTGCTTTTATATTCTGTTGCTCTTTCGTACTACATACGATCAATGTCTTCAGGCAATAATCCCAGCAATAGCTTTGATGAGAACATTACTGTTTCGAATGATTGCACATAAAATGCTGATAGATGATGGTGTTTGTTTACGTATGGACGACAATTAAATTGAAATAAATTTAAAATTCATCTCCAATTTTTCTTATTTTTGTGGCGCTAAAATGGTAAATCGAAATAAAATTATTCAACATTTCAAAAGTGTTTTCGCTGCATGCATGCAGGCACAACGAGTGTTATAAGGCGGTTGGTATTTATTGCCAGTTGAACGGATGAACACTAACACTAGGTGGACTGCTGGTGTGCGTGACCACGCAGAGATGCGGTACAAAATGGCTTGTCACTTACCAATCGCAATTAATTACTTATCGATATTGCATTACTTCAACCAAACTTTTCTTCCTCAAGTAATAAAAACTCGTCCGCAACTGCGATGAAAACACTATCGAGAGAGAGAAAAAAACCTGGTTTTGTGAATGACAAACAAAGAAATACTTCCAAAGCAACGAAGCGTGGAAGGAATGAACATCACAAATTGCTTGTGCACTGGACAACCCTGATACCAGTGTTATTATCTATGAACTCCCTATTAAACGTGATAATTATTTATGGTTAACGTTTTTTAATTGGCTTCGTGATATTTTGAATCTTTGATTGATGCCTTCGATGCAAAACACTCAAATATTGAATCCTATTGAGTGTGAGCTATTAAGAGGAGGTTGATTTAACTATTCATCACGTATTTAAAAACCTTCTCAGGAAGCCGTTGAGATTTTCTAAAATGAAACATCTTTAATCACGACTTCCTTCGAAAGAGAAGAAAAACCGTTGAGCCATTGACTTCAGGCTGAAAGTCACGATATTACTGACCAGCTTAACATTGCAAAAAAAGTTCATATGAAAAATAAAACTAAGCATTGCTGGTCACATGCAATGCAACATGAATCCCCCTCGAATGGATTCAAAAAGGCAAGCGCATTTAAAGGGGCATTTTAATAACGCGCGAACGGAAACCGTTCCGTATTAATTAGAGCCATTCCTTCTCAATTATTTTAATGCAGTGCTACCGAGCAAGGGCTGCTGGTGCGCTATAGTTCTCGCTCATCCAATTACCAAAGCCTGAACATCGCTGCCTTTCGTTGCTGGGTGCTGGCACGGATAGCCGGGCAGATTACAGATTGAATCAAAGATGAGCAGCCATGATGCGACTGAAGTTTAACGATCCCGTTGAAAATGCAGTGAAACCTTCATCAGTCGATATTAGTTATAGGAACATAAAATCTATAAAACATACTGTGGAGAAACTACAGCTATCGACCCAAGTAAAATACACTGTACAACCACTGAGAAGAAACTGCACTACAAGTACAGCAATGGTCATAGACAATTTAAAAAAAACTGGTTGTGCAGTTCCGTATAAAACTTTACCGCTCTGTTTAATGATATAACAATTTCCGCATGTTCTGCATTGCACATCCAGGGGGAAGTTTTGTTTCTTGTTCATTCTTTTTCCAATCTGGCTGATGTGATGGTGGTGATGATCATTTCATTACCATGACGCTCGGGTAGTGGTAGCTGTCCTAGGAAACTCCGTATACTTTTTTTTCTGTGCGAGTTTTTTCTGTGTATTTTTTCTCGCTAGTTGTCTGTTGCCCACGTCACAAGCGAAGCAGATTCCTGTTTTTTTTTAACTTTTCCGTTCCGGGGGAGAAGCATCATTTTATTCAATTACTATTTTATGCATTTCAATTTGCTTAATTTTAGTTCGTAATATTTTATGGTGTGTTCGTTTGAGTCACCGGTTGGCAGGAACCATTTCACCTAGGCAGCAAGATGGTCAGAGAAGTAGCACATGTTTTGGAAATTGGACCGCAATCTTCAATCTGATAATGTTTTGATATTTTTAAAGATGATTGATTCATTTCTAATGAAACTTCAGTTTGAACTGAGAGGACTATATACATTGTGCGTTGTGCTCAATATTATTCCGCCGATGATAAATTTTGTGTCCGTTCCATTACCCGTTTCTTTTTTAACTACTCCACTTAATAATTTAGGAGATGCAAACGTCAATATTTAGTAACTAAACTATATCGTAATATACACACAAATTAATATAATGTTCCTGTATAGAAGCCGATATTTGCAGCAGCAATACGATGGTGGCCAATCATCCCCTTAAGGACACAATATTGTTCAGACAAAACAAAAATTGTTAATGTCATTGAAGGAAGACTGAAAAAACATGCATTTCCGGTTTAATTTTAACAACCTATATTGAAGATCTATTTCGCTGGGCGAAATGGACACTTAAATGTAGGAAAAGACGTACGGAGGGTTTTTAAAAGTGTTTTGATTGTCTCTCATCTTGTATTTCTTAACAGATGCCTGCAAGATACGTTCAAGAACCGGAAGTCATGAACAAACCAGCAGTTGTAAGTGGCTATGAAAGCTGTTGAGAAAGCTAGAATGGACATGAAAACAGCAGCTCTGCATTACGTTATTCCAAGAATGGCACCTCGTAACTTCCAACTTTTCTCCAAGTCTGGGGTCACTTGCTACCGTGTTCAATATTAAACAGAAACAAGAATCAGCGTAGCATCTTGGACTTGGAGAAAAGATTCTACGTGAACAGGATGACAGATGGTCGAAAACTGGCTTCCGCCTTTGCCCAAATTAACGGATTGCAGCACCCATTCAACAAATCGCTCAAGTTTGCTAGGGCAAGCAAATTTTTTTTCTAACTATCAAAACTATCTTTTCGCATGCCGGAAGTTACTGCTACCACCCGCGCCAGAGGGTTTAACCAGGTGTGATAGGATAGGTACGCCAAAATGAAAGCACCTCTGCTGGTCCCGAAGCCATCTTTTTATTATCGATCCCAAGCTTTTACCACAGATCACTCACAGACGTATCACCACATCTCCCTTTATTTAAAAATTAAGAATCAAATTTATAAAGTAATAATAATCACATGAGGTACGCTACATAATAAAATAAGTTCGTTTAAATTCACTGCAAGAACCGGTTTGGCCGATTAATCAACCGCTGTGGACGAAGATGCCCTCGTATCTTGTCTTCGACTGTAGGTTCCTATAAAGCTGCTTGGTTTCCATTATGTTCGACCTTTGTTCTAGCCAAACTTGGATCCATCTGGTCCGAAAAGGTGAGTCTCTTCGGTTCGCTGAACTCTGTGTTGGCCGTTGTATCATTGAACGGCTCCTTAACGCTGTCATTAATTATATTTAGATGTCTCGAATTCCTGTCATAGGCCCTTCCTGATTCCTCACAATGTTTTGTTACTCATGGGCCTTGTTCATCAACAACCGTCATAACAGTGGGATTAAACGTAGTGCTGAGCTTGTTACCAGTAATAACATTCTTCATCAAAACCTTCTTCACAACAATCTCCGATGGTTTAGCTTTCCGGCGTAGATCCTCAGCGACTCTTCCTTTCTCCATCATCTGTAAATCCCTATCTCTGTTATCTGAAGAAGGCGGTGCAATTTCTAGATTGATGTCTTGTAGCGATGGTATTTTGGTCCGAATGGTTCGTCCAAGTAGCAATTCACTAGAAGTTTTTCCCGTTGATGTGTGAGGCGTTGCATAGTACATTGAGAGGTACGCACCTAAGTCAAGCCTACCAAGCGCTTAACTAATGTTTAAAGTCTCTTTACTAGCGATCTGTTCTGGCGTTCAACGAGGCCATTCTTACCTTACCTTACCAATAAGACTGAAGCCGGCGTGGCCGCTGCTGCACACAGAAGTTGTCTCCATTCTATTCGGTCCATGGCTTTCACTCGCCAGCCTCGCTGTCTGCGGAGGGTGCGTAGGTCGCCTTCTACTTGATCGACCCATCTTGCTCGTTGCGCACCTTTTCTTCTTGTATCTGTCGGTTCGTTTTCGAGAACCATTTTCACAGGGCTGTCATCCGACATTCTTACGACATGCCCAGCCCATCGTAGTCGACCGATTTTTGCTATGTGTACGATGGGAGGTTCTCCCACCAACTGGTTCAATTCGTGGTTCATTCGCCTCCTCCACGTCCCGTCTTCTATCTGCACTCCACCGTAGATGGTACGCAGCACCTTCCGTTCAAAGACTCCAAGGGCGCGTTGGTCCTCCACTAGCAATGTCCATGTTTCGTGGCCATAGAGAACTACCGGTCTAATTAATGTCTTGTAGATGGTCAACTCTGTGGTTCGGCGAACTTTGTTCGATCTTAGCGTCCTTTGAAGTCCAAAGAAGGCACGATTGCCAGCCTTAATGCGCCTTTTTATTTCTCTGTTGGTTTCGTTATCGGCGGTGCCCAGATACATGAATTCGTCTACTACCTCGATTTCATCATCGTCGATCTGAACTCGTGCTAAGAGGCTAACATTGTCTTATCGTGAGCGTCTTCCCTTCATGTATTTTGTTGCGAAACCATTCTCTTGTGGCCAATATGGTGTCGTTTTGTTGAGTACTATACCACGCTGCTTGCAATAATGGTCAAAGAAAGTACTGCCAAATTGCCGTCCGTTATCGAGAGTAATGCTTCTCGGGTATCCAAGCCCCACAAATATTTTTTTTCCATTCGTTCAGCTGTCTCATTTGCTGTGATTTTTCGGAATATCTCAACTTCCTTGTACCGACTGTAATAGTCGATGATCACCAGTAAGTAATCTCCTGATGGAAGCGGACCAAGGAAGTCGATCGACACATCAACCCATGGTTTATCAGGCAAGGGTCTCTTCATCATAGGTTCCGGTCGATCCAGCTGGCTCACCAACCTGACATCCTTCACAACGCTCTACCATTCGCGCAATGGACTCGTCCATTTCAGGTGGTGACCAGTTACGTCTTAGTCGTTGCTGCATTTTCGGCCGCCCGGGATGCCCTTCAAGACTAAGTTCAAGCAATCTTTGCTTAAGGTTTTTAGGTATAACCAGCTTGCTGTCTCGTACAAACTAATCTCCGACTGTTCCTTGTTCAACTCGAAATGCATGGTAAGGCTTCAACAGATCATTTGCGTAGTTCCACACTCCCTTTGCTATACATTCTCTTAATGCTTGCAACTCTAGATCAATGGCAGAGATTTCCTCGATTTCATCTACATCAACAGCTGTGTGCTCTATAACATTGCGGATACATACAAACATCGGAATCAGGGTCAAACTCTCCGATCTCTGCTGGACATGACAACCGCGATAATGGGTCTGCGATGTTGGGCTTCCCTTTACGATAGACAATATCGTAACTGAAAGCTTGAAGCCTCAAGACCCAGCGCTCTATTCGCAAGCAAAGGGATGAAGTTGGAGTAAAGATCGACTCGAGGGGTTTGTGGTCGGTTTCAAGCTCAAACCGTATTCCAAACAGATAAATCTGGAATCGCTCCACAGCCCAAACCAACGCCAAAGCTTCCTTTTCCGTCTGAGTATATCGACACTACGTGCTCGCTAGGCTTTTGCCGGCATACGCAACGACTTTAGGCTGACCTTCATGAAACTGAAGAAGTACCGCTCCTAATCCCACAGGAGACGCACTTAAGGATCACGTCTGCTCCTGGGATACTAACTATCCTGGAGCTCAAACGAACCGCACACCAAAAGCATATCATTTTTCTCTGTTCTATCCTGCATTTTCGTTGCTCTCAGGCAAATTTCAAGCCCTCACTTCCATGTGGTCCATCTGTTCCTGCGGTCTGTTAGAGGGATTCCTACAATCGAGAACGGAGGCAGCTTCGAAAACATTTGGATTTCATCCATCGTACTACCGTAAAAAATGTCCAATAAGTGCGAGAGTAGTCACCACTAAACTATAAACAAATGTCAAATGAGTGCAAACAATAAATGCGAATTCCATTTCTTCTGCTTACCAGACGCAGCGCAACCAAATTCGACTACTTTCTTCGATCACCAGCTGGTTAAATGTGTTTTTTTTTGACACAGAGCTACTTCTTCACGGCTTGTGATTAGCAGTTCCCTTGTCTTGACGCCGACCTTTCTGTTTAAAAGACAGAGCTCTAATCATACGACTCTCTGTTCACTAGATACAGAGCAACATGCCACTCCTTATCCAGCTTTTTTCGAAGCTCTCATCAGAGCTTTTACTCCTCTGCTTACAAGACGCAGTGCAATTTCACTCACACACCTGCAAACAAATGGTGTGAACTCTCAATATTGGCCCGCTTTGCCACCGAAAATTTTATTCGGTTTCTCCCTCATTAACCCTTTATAAGGCAGTGGCAACTATGTTACCACCAACAATTCATATTTTTTTCTCTTCAGCTACTGAATATACATCTTTGATTTTTTGTCGATAACCAACTCAGTATACCAAGAGGTTATATTTTTTTGAATAGTGTTTGAAAAGAAATCCAAGTTTTAAAGCTTTTTATTCTCGAGAAAACTGTAATTTTTCAAGCAGTGGCCAAAAATTAGCTAAAATGGCCATTAAAAATGGCATTTTGGAAAATGTTTTAAATCAAGTTCTGCAGTTCTATTCATATGTCTACTGGTAGAATCGCTTTTTCATTTGATGCAGCATTTCCTGCATATTGCAACTGATGTTTTTCGGCCCCACGGGTAGCGGCAACTATATTGCCACCTACCTTTTGCGGCTTAACGGGCAGTGGCAACTATATTGCCACCAACGTTTTCAATTTTTGGCTTCACGGGCAGTGGCAACTATATTGCCACCAATGTTTTCGATTTAACGGACAGTGGCAACTATATTGCCACCAATGTTTTTCGACTTAACGGGCAGTGGCAACTATATTGCCACCAATGTTTTTCTACTTAAGGGACTGTTCATAAACCACGTAGACCGAAATTTGACACTTTCAAGCCCCCCCTCCCCCATCGTAGACTTTCGTAGACTTTTTCCAACGCCCCCCTTAAAGTCTACGTAGACTTAATCAAATTAATTTTTTTATATTTATGGAAAATGTTCTACAATATGTGGCTGTGTCGGTTTGAGGAACGGTTTATTAAGTTATTCATTTTTATTTTGTTTGCATAAAAATACTGCATAAATAAAAAATACCATTGCTGCTTGAACCAATAATAAAAGTTAATCAGCGGAAGTTCCCTAGTACCACACATGTTGTCATAAGGTTGAGAAAACATAAATGTACTTTTGTTAGTCATAATCAAGTTGGTGCAACTAATTATGATCGTGGTGTACAACTAAGGTTCTGGTGGAATTGTTTCTTGGATGTCAAGTCCAATTATTTCAACAAAGTCGACCTCACAAAGAATTTCTTCCTGGCGTTGCTACAGAATCTTGAGTGGCCTTATTTTCTTCGACGAAATATTTGCCTTGTGAATGCTTTTGCGTTGATCTGCGTTCACTTTTGTCACAAAATGCAGTCCACAATAAAAGCATATTCGGCTATTTTTGTTTTCACTTTAGATATCGAGTTTAGTTTATCTTCTTTGAAAGTTTTCCAAGGCAAGTTGACGTCTTCCCAAACATCTTATTGTATTTTCTACTTTGTTTCACATTTTAGGATAAATAAATGCTTCCCATTATCCCAGCAGGAACACAAACCTTTATAAGTAAGACCGAAGTGAAGTAACAATTGGCTGGTCTTCACGAAATTTATTTTGTGCATTATACAAAGAAGGTGTAATGATAGCATTTTGTGAGATGACAAGCAATATGAATATTTCATACAATTTACGAGACTTTGGTTCTATGTACAAAATTCATGTTTAAGAAAAGAAGTGACAACTAATTTACGAAAATAAATTTTCAGTGTGACATCATAAACTTACTATTGAGTTGGTACCATGCATTCGATCCATCGATGTTGTAAAAAACGAATAGAGAAATCAACCAACACACTCAATTACTATCTCTAGTTATCCCTTTTTCCTCTCGAAAAGATAATTACAGACAGTAATTTTAGCGTGTAACATTAAAACCCTTTCACATTGCAACCTACATTACGATCTTGATATCAAATGCCACGCAAATTACTTTTTGTGAAAACTAAAGCCTGTCAACGTTTATTTCGGACATTTTTATTTCAGTGTAAATTTTAAATAATTTCACGGATCGCTAAAACGTTTCACTCATGTGACAGCCGAAACTCTCCACTTTATTTCGTGGTACAACATGTTTACATTCTTGTTACATTCAGTACATTTTTTACGAACGGCAGCAAAATACGAATTTATCGGTACGCGATCCTGCCAAGAAACTAAAATTCCCAAAAGTACCGTGTTTTGTGTTCGCAAATCATTTGGCCAGCACTTGACTGTGGATCGAAAGGTAGGAAGTGGAACAAATCGAAAAGTATGCTCCCGATAAATGGACAAGAAGGTGATAGCCATTATTGAGAAAAATCCCAATCTTTCTGTTCGAAATGTGGCGGGGAAGTCAAAATCATTCGTACAAAAAGTGAAGCAGGAGCAAGGACAGAAGCCGTACATAGTGAAAAAGGTGCATAACTGTGATGACATACAAAGGTGCTTGATACCAATTTTTTGCAAACATTTTCTTGTATCAAAATGGACGAAGAAACATCCGTGCTCGAAGACTTTAAATAGCTTCAGGGACTGGCTTGTTATACCGCAATGCAAAAGAACGCCGTTGCCAAGTATTTTCGGACATAGAAGGTGTCCAAATTCTCGAAGAAATATTTGATTTGGCAGACCATATGTAGTTGTGGCTGAAAATTTAAAAGTTTCGTCACTACCGACACTATCAATAAGGATGTGTACGAGGAAGAATGTCTGCAAAAGCGGTTGCTATTGTTTATCAGAAACTATGACTCTCCAGTCTGTTTTGTCACTATGCAAAATCCGTCCAGGAATGGTATAAGAGGTACAAGAGGTTGAAGACGTGCCAAAAACAGCCACCAAGCTGTCCAGAACTTCGCCCAATAGAGAAGTACTGGGCTCTGGTCAAGCAGAAACTAAGAAGAAAGCAAATTGCACCGATGATATCAAGAGAAGATGGAGAATCGCCACGGCGGGCGTTTCCGACGATACCGTACGGAATCTGATCGCGGGTGTACCACAGGAAGTTTGAGAATTTAACAGAAACAAGACTTAACATCTTTAACAACTTTTTCTAATGTAGCTATGAATGTATTATTGTGAAATAAACAATCGGTATTTTTGAATAATGTGTAATTTTTTTTGCTACTATTTTTTTGGTGTCTGAAATTTAACGTAGACAGTCTTTAGATGTATAGATGCTAATATGAAATAGTCTATATCATGTAATATAGGTTGTAGTGTGAACGGGATGTTACGCTCCATTATTTAATTAGCTGCCATATTATACTGATTTGATGTATTGCTTCAATTTTTACAAAGTTTAGGGCTCGAAACTGTGTACAGTGCATCTCTGAGCAAACTTATTGGAACTGGAACATGTTAGCATTTAACCTCAATCCAGGACTAAGATAACCAAGACTCATAGAATAAATAAATTTAATTTAGAACGCAACCAGTAAAATCCATAATATGATTTCCCGACACGAATGCCACATACATGGTAAAGTGTCGTTAATAAAATAGTAGTAATAATAATAATATGATTTAAACATCGATGTTACTTCCATGTAGCACTCTACGACCTTTATTAGTTGTAGTGGCTTGATTATGACTCAGCAAGTCATATTTATAATATCTCAACCGAATGGCAACAAGTGTGCTACTATAGTTGGTATTAAACATAGAATATGCTAGAAAGAAAGCAAGTTTATGTTTGCGGCCAAAATAAACTAATTTAATGTTTGGTTTTACCTGGAATGTGTTTGTTATGACGGTCTTTTCTCTGCGTGGAGGGTATGAATATCTGTCTTGTAGAGAAAAAAAGTCTACGTAGACTTTTGGTATATCCCCGCTCCCCATCGTAGACAAACGTAGACTTTTTCGAAACCCCTCCCCCCCTTAATTGTCTACGTGGTTTATGAATAGCCCCTAACGGGCAGTGGCAACTATATTGCCACCTACAATTTTGCATATTTTTTTAAAAGAAAAATATTCGTATTCACTAATCACCGTAAGCATTGCGTTCCATAATAGTATGTGCTAATTCCTTGCTTGGTTGTCACGGCTTTATAAAGGGTTAAGAGCCTGCTATACATATGAAAGCTTACCGTAGTCACTCCTGTGATATAAAAGTATAATCAACCACCAGAATTCAGAAAAAACATCCAATCCCGTCGCCAATTTGTGATAGGATAAGTACGCCAAAATGAAAACACCTCTGCTGGTTCCCAAGCTATCTTTTTAGTATCGATCCCAAGATTTTACCACAGATCACTCACAGACGTATCTCCACACCAGGTATCTGTGAAAATCTCCTCCGTACACTCCACTGCATGCATAGTCCCGCTTCAACGGTAAGAACCGCTAACCACATCTTACCTTTTCGATGGCCAGTAAGAGAAAAAGGCGAAATGACGCTCTAGCTCAGCTAATGACGACGAGAGCAGTGTTGGCAGATGTCGTACTCTTTTGGGCAACCCACGTCAACTGATATTGCCACTTATCCATTAAAAGATTGATTCGTTATGACTACATTTGACTAAGTAGATTACAAGTATAATCCCAATCACCTCCGCATCGTTCCTTCTTCGATGGTTTCGCAACGTGTAGCTGACTGGACTATGAACTCCGTATTGTCGTTGAAAAGGCAAGCCGTCCTGGCAAGCTCCCTGTTTTTCATTTCGGACAATATTTCGGACCTCGCTGTACTTACACAGCCGAACCTGCGATATGAAGCTGGCACGGAATGCAACAGTTGATTCCCCACAGTCTTGTTTTATAGCAGTGAATTCGTCATGCTCGGCGTTAACGTCAGTTATGCATTAGCACGTGCACTATTTCCCCGAAATATTGGTAAACAAACCTTTCAGCCTGACGCTTTCTATCCCAATGGCATAGAACACAGGCCTAGCGGTGTGAAACTATTAAAACCGGATTAGCAGCAGAGGCAGAAAAAGACCCGTAAAAGACGGAGATTATACACACTACCAAAATGTCATGTAAATTTCTGTCTCCTTAGACCGACACATGCAAGCGTCCTTTAGCACATAAGAATGAGTTGAAAGAGATGAGAAAATAAATTCAATCAAACACATCTTTCGTCGAATTGCGTATGTGTCAGTTTCAGGAGACATAATTTTACACGAAATCTTTCTTTACGTTCCCCGACTTTTTACAAACATGAATTACGTCTTGTGTAAAATTCATAATTTCTAAGTGTGCACAGCATTAGTGTGTGCATTTTATAATTACTCGTGAATCCTGAATTTTGCTGATCGGATGAACAATGTCGATGAGTCTAGTGCTTGTTCTGTGAGCTTTTGTTATTAGTGTACACCCAAAAAAAAATGTAATTATCTTGTATTTTTCAAGGGTTCCCCAAAGAAACGAAAGATTTCGGCTTGAAAAAGTAAGAAATAGGTTGGTGACATTACCAACAACTACGACCAGATCAGAAAAGCTATGTCCATTTAGAATCCGGAATAATAAAATCATCTCTATCTCAGTAACGGATTGACGTACAAATAAGCTTAATACACCAACACAAAGGTAATTCACTGTATTAAAAATATCAATTCAAATAATTTCTCTTCGTTTCTAATGAGAATTCGCACTTTCTTCTTTATTCCTCCCATCAAACGCTGCACACCTCCGGAGTCAACGTCCTTGGCACATTTGTTCCACATTTTGGTCATCTGGGTCGCGTCTCGAGCCGTTTTTCCACTTTTCTTAAGCTTCACGTCATTATTGCCCAATATCTTTCGATGGGCTGGAACTACGGGCAGTTGGGTGGATATATGTTTTATCGATGAAATCTACATTATTATCGCGGTACCACTGGATAACTTCCCGGCTGTAGTGGCAACTCGCCAAATCTGGCCAAAACTTCACGGGACCTTTATGGGTTTTAGTGACGCGGTAGTACGCGGTTTATGGGGCATTCTTCCCTGTACAGCTCCAAGTTCATTGTCTTATTCGTCACGAACATTTTGGTCATTACTCCGCAGCTGCATATCCCTTGCCATATGATCAGTTTTTGGAAAATTTGTCCATTAAAGCGAATTTAAACTTCGCATAAACATCTCCTCGTGCCGTCGCCATGTAGAATTTTCGGCCAGGAAGCTGTCCGAAATCCATTTTGAGTTTCATTGTCGATGAGCAGGCATCCTTGGTACGTCAAAACCTGCAGGTACAATTTCATGTTTTGGTGACGAAACTTTGATTCAACGTTCTGTTTGGTTGCTTGCTGGCTCGATAAGAACGATATTTTGCTCGCAAACGATTTCTCCGAACGATACTGCGAGCAGCAGGGTATTTTTGTGCGATTTCATTATCTGATAGTCCAGGGTTTGCTCTGACGGTTCTCAACACCTTCTGGTTCAGCTTGCGGTCATATGTTCCACTACGATGCTTACCTTGAGGCACTCGATCCACGCTCTTTTGCTCCCTGAAACGTTTGAGCACATCATACATGGTTGATTTGGCGACTTTCAACGTTTTTGCGATTTTTATTGCGGACCACGTTGGATTATCAACGTGGGTGAGCAGAATTTTTTCTATCCTCTCGGCTTCCATCTGGAATAAATTTTGACTCACTCCACGAAACACCGTGAAATTTATACCACAGAAAGTGGGTGGGACACTTTCCGTGCCACTGCAACACAATTTGTGATTCCGGATTCTAACTGGACATAAATTAATGCTACTACCTTGAAGAAGGCCAAAACATTTTAAGATATCATAGGTATCCATTAAAAATATACGCAAGAAGCAATTTTCGAAGACTCCTACTCAACATAAAGTCATGAAGAGGTGTTACTAGGGTGACTTTATTATAACTAGGGTATTTATGTAAGAGTCCATCTTTCCCATCAAACTGTTCATATTACTCATATCAGATGTCCATTATTCTCGACCTTGTGAAGGATCTCCGATGTTCAGACATGTTTTCAATGGCTTTAAACATATAAAGTTTCTATGAAATTTACCAGTATCTATTGGGGATTTTTTTTATTCCGACAGGTTTGGGCCAAAGGGTCTCAGATTGTTACGAAACTTTGTCCACGCGTTGGGTTCATGGATATATAAACAACAAAACAATACTAAAAATTCATGGTTGTCAGTTTTCCTACAACATTTTCCACAGTGAAGGAGGATTGCTTAAAAAAGCCAGAAAAAAAACATTTTCTTTTTTTTAAATAACAAAATATTTCGGATTTATTAATTCATAAGCTAACATTGGTGAAATTGTTCGCCTTTATGCAAAAATGAAAACGTTCCTAAAACTTTCGTCTTCTTGTTTGCTCGTACGTTTCTCAGATGGTTGCTCGGTTTGTTTCCTACTCGATTTGGTGGCCGTTAGGTAGCTCGCTTTTAAAATACATATGTTCAGTTTTTTAATGCTCCACTGCAAATGCTCTAAGGATTCGATGCTTAATTAATTGGTTCTTTAACAATAGCCAACGACGTATTATTGCTTCTACGTGTTTGATTATCAAAACCTTATGTTGTCATGAACACTCGTGAGTCACTCGTGACTTTAGAGGGGGGGCGGGGAATCCTATATCCAATCCAAATTTAATTATATATTATATTCAAATGAGTCTTTCTCCTACAGTATGAAGTTCCTGTAGGAAGATGTCGCCTTCATCAAGAAGTAGCACGCGAAAGAGAATGTAATTTTTGGCTGGGCTTGGCCTCGGCCCATTATGCCAAGAAATCACTGAAGAACATGGACTGGCTAAAGATAAACATCATACAACATCACCGCCAACCCTTCCAACGTCCCTCAACAGCAACGTAGATTTTATGAAAAATTTGTTTTATTGAATTAAGTTTTGCAGTATTTCCATATCGACATCTAAAATTAATCCATTTTTTTAATGCATACTTCAGGCATAATGTGATAAGCAATAAGCAATAACCCAAGAAAAAATGAAGAAACTATTATTTAATTTGAACAATACAACTAATACAATAATAATAATACAACTTGAAAAAGTATATCCAAACATCCCACCTCCAACACTACGTTATCAAGAAGTTCAGATCTTCAGGCAAATTTTGGAACCTATGATCTTTGATCGCCTCATTATAACAATACAACACAGTAAATAATCAATAAAGTGAACTACCTAAGGCCATCACCCGCAACAGCAAATCTTCGAAAAACAACCCAAACAGTCGCTCGGTGCCATCTGTGGGTGAACAATTCCGAAGATTGTAAAACAGGCAAACCTTCGCCCAAACTCATTTTCCGTTTCCAACAGCGAGGAAAACTTTTTCAATTTTTTTTTTTTTGCTTCCTTCGGGGGGTCTACCAAATGCAGAACATTCAAGGCAGCACAATACGAAAAAAAAAAATCAAATGCCTATCAGCACTACAGTTAAAGGAAGTCAGCAGGAACCCGAGATAGGCTTCTGAGGAGATAGCCCAGGCAGCAACGAGCGCAATATGCGGAGAGCTGTTCATACTTTACTTGGATGTTATTGGCGAAAGCAAATGAAATTTGGCTCGTTTCGTTGCGTTGTTGAGTCGATTGAGTTGAGTGTCGATTTTTATGAATGTTTTATAAGTTCCGGTGCCTCACAAAAGCGGGAAGCTGACCTGCTGGGCTCCACAAGACATGAAATATTTCCACCACACAGAATCCAAGCAAGAGCCATTCTACTCTCGACGAGCAGCAAATCAATTGGCAATTGAAAAGAAGGGAAACGTTTAGGTGTAATTTTCATGACTTGTTGATTTAATTTTTCCGCTACCGGAATGTAAATGAGACCGTTGATTGCTTTAATGAATGGGTAATGACGCCTGGAAATGGAGGCAATATTGGAATATTTATGATTTTTCATTTTTATTTTCAATGGGAACTCGACGAACATCGATCTACTTAAAATTCCGCCAAGATCAAATTTAAAATCCCATCAAAACTTCGAACTTCACCTTCCGAACATGTGTAATTTACGACCGACGGAAAACGTGGAGAAAGGTGAACCAGAAAGGAAAAATTAATAACGGAAAAGCGCGAACAGGTGTACGACGAGTGGCTGGTTTCCTTCTTCGCCGTTGGCATTTTATAACGGAAAATTTCCGCACCGGAAGGGTCGCATAAACGAGGTAGGTACTACAGCCGTCGAGCAACATGGGTTGGATGCTAGGCACCAAGCGAAGCGTGCAGTGAGTGCGCGGCGGAGGTGAATTTGCAATGAATGGAAATAGGATTTCCGGCTTTTTAATGCGATCCTGGTGGCTGGTGACTATTATTATTTGTCGCTCGTAGTCTACCAGCAAGGCAAACGGTAGCTAAGCATAAATATTGTGATTTGTGCGGTACAAGTGGCACACCGTGAGAATGGGTGGCATATGTTAATTAAATATTTTTTGATAATTATTTTCGAGTTACACGCGCCATGCGGTGTCACAAAGTACGAGTACCTATGCCCTATGTCGCAAAAACAGTGAGATAGAATTTCCGATGGGACAGGGTGAGTCCGGCGGGACGAAAGGAAAAAATCTTGTTTGCCGTCGCATAAAATAGGTTGAGTAATGGCTTCAGGTGGTGTTGTTGTTTCTTTTAAGGGAAATTAATTTAGCGGAATTAAAACTTTCTTTGCATCCAACCACATTGTGTCAAGATGGGGATTGAAACGCTTTGAATTGTTTCAGTTGTAAATCCACGAGGCAAAGAGCTAGAGCGGAAAAAAGGACAAATGAATTCTTGGTAAATATGTAGAAGACGATTTACAACGCTATACATAACGGATGATCCTGAGAAAAATATCAAGCTTTACTTGACAATTGCTTGATTCGTATACTGTGAGTGAATGTTTTGAATATATTTATTTTTAAATGAGGCACCGAACTGGCTCAGTAGTATAAAAGCGAATATAACTCGAATGTCTAAATGTAATCAAACAAATTATATGCACAACATTGAGGAACGGAAGGTTAACTCTTGAAGGTGACATTTTTGAATTTTGGAATTGTTAACAAAAATCGTGTATACTGTTTTCACATGTTGTTCATGTTGTAGTGACTAACAGGTGGTGGGTATTAATCGAGTAGGATTTGGGCAAATTTGTTCAATGTGTATTGTTTACGTCTATCAAGTTTCATAACCTAATGTACGTACGGCCATAGCTTCAGAACAGCAAACTCTGCGTGAAAAAATATGTTTACACTCATTCTGCTAATCCTAAATATCCCATTGATGGATCATTTAGCATAACCTAGCATAGCATAGCATTTTCCGACCATACACTCTCCGGGGTTGGTTGTTATAGAGACGATGAAAGCGCCAGAAGAACTAAAGGTGTTTGTTGCATATGCAATCAATCGACGAACCCCCTGAACACAAATGACCAACTTCGGTGTTTGTTTATCCCGTTGATATTGCGTATTGTGACCAGTGAAAGCAAGCGTGATGGCACGGGCGCTCTGGAATAGGAAAACTTTATCCCAGGAGTGAAAACACCGAAGTTGTAAGTTCAATTTTAATTGTATTATGTGTTAAATAAAAAACCAAATATTTTAGCTTTGTAGCATGTGGCAAATACTACAACTGAGCGTTTCATTTGCCCTGCTGAAAGATCGGTGCCGGTGTCTCTCGCCATTGTTTTCAACACTACAAAGAACTTCGATAATTGATTGTCATCAAACTGAAGTTACTTGATCACGGAGGCATGATGAATAGAAGAATGGTTATGAAATCAGCAACATTTTACGATCAGGGAATCGAAAGCATCTTTACTGGAACTGGTACAACGCGAAGCTAACGTATACAGGCTGTTTTACACGCAAATTAACTTGCACCGTAGAGTCGTATGCGTGCAAGCCATAATGCATGTCCCAAAGGTTCTCATGGAACGATACTTCTTTCATTTCTCCGCCCGCTTCAACATTGCTGCTAACCCAAAGTTCTTTCGGAGTTTCATCGGATCCCGTCGATTAAGATGAGTAACAACTTCTCGCTGTTCCTGGCAAGAAGTGTTACGGGGAGAGTGTTGCATATGCAACTAATCGACGAACCCCTGAACACAAATGACCAACTTCGGTGTTTGTTTATCCCGTTGATATTGCGCATTGTGACGAAGTGAAAGCAAGCGTGATGGCACGGGCGCTCTCGGAATAGCAGAACTCTTTATCCCAGGGTAGAAAACACCGAAGTTGTAAGTTCAATTTTAATTGTATTATGTGTCAAATAAAAAACCAAATATTTTAGCTTTGTAGCATGTGGCAAATACTACAACTGAGCAGTTTCATTTGCCCTGCTGAAAGATCGGTGCCGAGTGTCTTCTCGCCATTGTTTTCAACTAGTGATTCCACATCAAAATTGCATCACGGAAAAACGCTGTAGAAAATTACATAGTCTACCGATCCTTTTCAAACTTTCAGGCAATAAAATATAATCCATTTCTAAGCTTTTGACATGTTCATTTTATTCAACTTCAAAACCATAACCGTACCTTACGCTTAACTTCACTCATTAGGATCTGTACAACATGTGGCTGCTGCTTCTTCTGTACGGAAACCCACTTTTTCTTCATGTCTTCCGCAGATTTGACCTCCTTGCGATGCTTTCGTAGTGCCTTATTCTTAATAGCCCAGTATTTTTCGACGGACCTTAGTTCCGGTGCGTTAAGGAGGTTCGAGTTCTTGAGTACGAAAGTCATTGGAGGTTTTTTCTGCCTCACTTACTCCGGAACACCGAACTAGTGCTGGGCGATGAAGAACAGTTGTCCGGAAGCTGCCAGAAGTCCGCCTTGACGTAAGTCTCATCATTCATGATGAAATAATCAAGCTTTGTCAGCATCTGGATGTACAGTTTCCGGGCCTGAGACTTTCCCACCGTATTTTGCCGTTCGTCACGATTTGGAGCCTTCTGCACTTTGTAGGTATGCAGTTCCTCCCGGTCCATGGTGCTTTGAACGAAATACTTGGACAGAATAAACTTTTTGGCCACAGCCCAGACCAAAGCAATGGGATTCCGCCTCAACGCTTTCCTGACACGGTTTTGATGTCATATGAATAAAGTGAGTAAGAGCTTTTACCTTGCTCAAATGCGTACGTCAAACCATTTACTTGAGTATTTACTCACGTCGACGTGACATAAGCAAAAGTATTTACTTTTCGAACATCCAAATCCACATGAAAGAAAAGAATAATCTGAGTAAATTCTCACAAAATTTTGAGTCACATGTAAAACATTCTCAGTTGAAATCGAGCTACCGCAATCGTGTGTTGCGTGTTAAAATGTACGTGGGAAATTTTGAAAATGTGTTATTACCAATGGCAGTTGACGTAAACAGTGTTTTTCAAAGTTTTTATCATTCAGTGAATGGCTATAAAACACGACAGGAAGTAGACAATCATAACTTCAAGATACTCTACCAGTTTACTCGAGAAAATGTGAACATTTTTTAAAGATGGTTCTGAAACCCGAGAAGGAGCATTATCAAATATACAAAGGATGAAGTATTTTAGGTGATCCTGGATTCCGACTAACAAATAAATATTTTTTGATTTACACCACAACAATCACAACTTTGTTTAAATTTACATAACAACAGAAGAGCCATTCAGTTTCCAGTCTGCTTCCTTTCCGACTTTACTTTGACTCTTTGCCTCATTTTGTTAATTATCTTTGTCACTTTTCTGAACGGACATGTGTCTTTCTGCATCGCGGACGGCGTTTGAGATTTTCCCATTAGAGCTTTTCCAAAGAATGCCAGAATATCCACAAACTTTGCATCATCAGCAGCTTTTTTGCCCATAGTTTCGCTGCCCGTTGGATTCTGATTTCCATTTTCACTATCTTCACCTTAAAAAAAAAAAGAAAATAGCGTATAGTTAGCATATTTGTAATATTTGCAAATGAAATAGACTTACTGTGATTCTGTTCATCCTCCAGATACTCCTTGTTGAAGGAATCGTCAGACATGTTCCCAAATTGATTTATCAGACATGTGTTTTGTTTACCAACAATTCTTTTTTTCTACCTAAGAAAAACACGAAAACAAATTTTTGACAGAGCAAATGCTATTTTCGAAATTCGAACACACGCCAAGTAAAGTACAACAGTTGTACGGATATGATCAAATTCTCTACTTCACTCAAACTGGTTTACTTGTGAATAATAACTCGTTTTGATTCGCATGGCCTATTGACTAACCCCTATTGTTGAGGATCGTTTTTTCCCTTAACTCTACTCATCAGCTTACGCACAGTGCTTTCTTCGATCTCAGGATAATATAAACACTCTTCTGTTCAGTAGCTTAACATTGAAGCAGCTCAAAGTTGTTATATGATGAAAATAAATATAGTAAATGTGGCAACGGTGTGACGGTGGGTAAAGACAATTGCTAACATTTATGAATTTTTCATAAGTATATGGACTTAA
>JASCZW010003182.1:0-24360 GCA_034211315.2 Aedes japonicus | reverse complement strand
AGAGCATACAAAAGAAATTGTTTTGGACCGATTCTAATCGTTCTTCATGTGTTTTCATAAAAAGGAGACCATATGACACTACAATACTCTAGAATAGACCTGACATATACAACGTACAATGTTTTGATCGTATATGGGTCATGAAAGTTTTGACCAAAGCGTTTAATAAAACCTAGCATATTGGTTGCTTTATGGATAATTGTGTTGTAATGGTCGATAAAATTAAGCTTAGAATCTACAATAACACCTAAGTCTCTGACTCTCTCGCATTTTTCTACAATTTCAGTTCCTAAAGAAACAGTAATTTGTGGTGTATATCGTTTTCTACTGAGAGTAATTAAATTACATTTCTTAACGTTTATTTCTAGTAAGCTTTTTTTGCACCATATATCAAATAATAATATTTCGTTTATATAAGTTACATTATCTTGGTCGTTCTTAATTTCCATAAATATTTTCATGTCGTCTGCATAGATGAGAATTCTGACCTGCTTAAGAATGTAAGAAATATCATTGACAAACAAAATAAAAAGCAAAGGGGCCTAGATGCGAGCCTTGGGGAACTCCAGATAATACATGAACAGGGTGTGACTTTTTACCATTAAAATTGACTACTTGTTGCCGATTTATTAAATACGATTGTATCCATTTAAGAAATGTATCCTCAAATCCTATTTTTCCTAACTTGTAGAGTAACAGAGGAATGTCAATACGGTCAAAGGCCTTGCTAAAATCAGTGTACAGCGCTTCGACATGGTTGCCGTTGTCCATTGCGTTTAATGAATAATTTACGAATTCTAACAAGTTTGTGGAAGTTGAGCGTCCTTTGAAAAATCCATGCTGCGAATTTGTTATAACATTTTGTACTTGGCTGAACAATTTTCTATTGACGATAGCTTCAAAGAGCTTTGGGATGCTAGACATAATAGCAATTCCACGGTAATTGCGAATATCGGATTTTTTTCCTGACTTATATATGGGTATTAGGTATGAGTTTTTCCAAATTTTAGGGAACTGACCTGAATCAAGTGACAAATTGAAGAGCCAAAATAAAGGCGAAGTTAGTTCAAATGCAAGATTTTTCATAAATGCTGGAGGGATTCCATCAGGTCCCGCACCTTTCGCAGCATCAAGATTTTTCAAACCAGCAAGAATGTCTTGAACATCTACCTGACTAACTCTAATGTCATTTGAGGATGCAGGAAAGAATGAAAAATAATCTAGATCGCGATCATCATCTGAAAATGTCGTGTAAATTTCTTGGAAATACTTTCCAAACATGTCACAAATCTCACCAGGGTCTCCAGCGCTTTTGTCATCAAGATGCATTTTTGAAGGAAAGTTGTTTGATTTTAATTTTGTTCTGACATACTTGAAAAACTGTTTAGGACATGATTTGATTTCACTCTCTGTTCTGAAATTATACTCTTCCAATTCGGAATTGATTGCTGAATTAAGCTGATCACAGATATTCAGATAATTTTGCAGATTGACATTAGAGTTGCTTTTCTTGTAAATTTTGTGGGCCTTTTGCTTCTGATTTTTCAAATTAATAATATTCCGGTTGAACCATATTGGATATTTGGAGTTATATCTGCGTCTTTTTCTTTTAAGAGGTACGTTTTCATTAATTATTTCAAATAAAAACCTGTAGAAGACATCAACAGCGCTTTCGATGTGTACTTCATTTCGTATGATTGATTGCCAGTTGATTGAATTTAGCTTAATTTTTATGTTCTCGTAATTAGCTTTGTTGTATTCAAAGATTTCCTCATAATCATAGTCGTTGGGCCGTGGGTTGTAATGAACAAATAAAGAATATTCAATTGCAGTATGAAATTGTTCGTTTTTCCATAAGGGCGTCAGGCATTCATTAACACAAAAATCCTCATGAATGTTTGTCAGCAAAAAATCTAAATAACAATTTTGCTGATTTTTCACATGATTAATTTGATTCAAACCAAGGCTGGCAATTTTGTCAAAAATTAACTGTAATGTCACATTGTCCCCAACGACTGGAAGAAGAATACCTTCATTTTCAACATCAAAAATGAAGTCCGCATTGCGTTGATTGAAGTCGCCGTATACGTGAACTTTAATCTCAGGGAAAGATCTGAGAGGATTTCTTCAGCATTTTGAAAAAATGCTTCGTATGAAGTTTTTGTTAGCATGATCAGGTGGGAAATACACAGATACAAACACATGAATTTCACCAGCTATTTGCGCTTTAACCCAGACATGTTCAAACTCCTTAAATTTGGTAGAGGGAATTAGTTCAGCATTAAATTTAGATGAAATCGCAATGAGGACACCACCTCCAGACCTCCTTTGTGCCATTTGATGGTTACGGTCGTCTCTGAATACGCAAAAATCATTCCCAAACATTTCTTCACTTTTAATGCTCTCATTCCAACTAGTTTCTGTACCCAATATGATAGAAAAGATGAACTCATTAAATTTTTGTAAATTGTTTTCATCTTGGATGAGCTTTGCATACGATTAAAGTTCTGACAATATATCAGCACTTCAGTTACATTAGAGTGTGAAGAAAGGTTTGAGAACTTGTCAATACAATTAGAATTACTTAATTCTAAACATTCTACCTCTTCAGAGTGCGTCAGTTCTGTTGAAAACCCGTACGTTGGCACGAACACGGCGAAGAATGGTTTGAAAATGATGTCCTTAACACCGGCCGAAAGGTCCAATTGGAAGATGAAGTTGGGCATTCTTGACGTAAATGCTCTTCAGCTGGGTATGGGTTAATAATTTCTCCACGTTGAAACCTAATACGCTGATGCACAGGAGCCCCTGAGAATCTTTCTTTAGCTGCTGCTAGGAGGTCCTTGTCCAACGGAAGAGAGCTGCAAACGGCACGCTGAACGTTGTTGATATCCAGAATTCCATTGTCATTATGATTATTATGGGCGTTGCGGCTGTTATCGCTTACAGCACCGCCAATACCATGATAGATATTATGGCTGTTCATGCGACGTTTAAGAGTTTTTTTCCGCTTGTTGGCCTTCTTTTTAGCTTTTTGCTGTTGTTCCCGAACATGTTTCCGTGAATCATAATCGGTCCAGTCATTTCTCCAAATCCTTTTCGACCCAAGAGTGCGCCAACCCTCCTTGACATCAATCGTCGGTTTTGATCTGGCAAATGCTAGATCTTGGGCCAGCTCTACGGATAGGCTTAGAGGTTGATCAGCAGCATTAAAAGTGTGACCTGCTTCCACTGAAGTGGTCATTCTCGAACATAAAGACGACAGCAGTTTCACCTCGTCCATAATTCCCATAATTACATCCGATGGAAAATCACCAGACGCAGAAGCGATTGCCAATATATTTTCACGATCATTGTCCATTTTGTCCGATAAACGGTTTAGCGTGTCTTCAATTTTAGCATTGATTGACTCGGCAATAACACTACCGGAATCACGAGCAACTTCCCGCACTAGGTCAGCAGTCTCAGCTGACGATGCATGGTTTGGCGCCTCAGCCAAGGTGTTGAACATTTTTTTATTTTGTTTTGCACCTTCGAGCCAGTGCTGTTCCAGCGATGTCAACAGTTTTTCAATTGTGTCCACCGCTTCATGCATGAGGGCGATGCCTTAAGTTGATTTATTATTTTATGTTGGCACTCCATCTGCTTGTCTAAAATTTTACGTAAATCTACCACTTCGAGTAAATTAGTAGCACACTGTTGGCAAAGTGGGAGCACATAGTTACGGAGGTTGTCTTCCCAGTCTCGTTTAGCGCCAATGCATGCAGCATGGAAACTCCGCCCACATGTACCATTGCACTTCCAAAGATGAAGAGAGCTTGATGTACGACATTCAGGTGCATTACAGTTCATTTTGTGGTGATAATTTAAAATACTAAAACACACGCACAGAGCAGGCTTAAATGAATTTAGTTTGAAGGATTGTTTATATAGTCACAAAGAGCTTGTTAAGCTTGTAAAAGTAAATACGTGTCTACAATAAAGCGGCGCGAGTAAAATAAAAATACGACCGACCGGTAGAACGGTGACTGACTGACTTCGGTAACCGATGCATTCCGAGCAGGTGTCGAGGTCGGCCCAGCGATTCTGGGTGGAGGTTAACTTGCAGTTTGCAGGTGCCTTGACGACCATTTGCCGGTGCTACTGCGCAATCTACTCAATCTAGTCCACGGCGGTGGACCTTCCCCAACGGTGTAGGTGCCAAGGTCGGTCCTACAATTCCAGTTGAACCTGTCTCTTTGCAGCGCTTCGAACGAGACTATGCCCGAGCAAAGGATTATACCAAATTGATAACAAGTTCTAATACCAGGTTATCATTTTTTGATCTCTGAATATGTTATCATTGAAGCTGAAAAAACAGCCAAAATAACAGAATGATAACAAAAAATACTCGTTGAATATCATAATAATAACTTATTTTGTTATCACTGCGAACAACTTGATAACAAATCCTGTATTGTAAGCAAATTTATTGTAATAGTTTCAAATTATGTTATCAATTTGAAATCAAATTCTCATGAATCCTAGAGGGTTTGAGCTGTTTAGTGGTAGTCTAGTTACAAATTCTCATGCTAATAACTGAAAAAAAAAAAAATCTTTGGATTAAAAGCAAAATTTCTAGTTCAAATATGCTGGAAATATTTATGGGTTTACAACTTATAACAACTTATGACGTTCATAAAAAATAGTGTGTTAAAAATGATTACATATGATAACAAAATTGGCCAATGGCGATAACTTAATATTTTATGCGATAACAGCGGGAATTGAAACGATAACTGGGATAACATAACTTGTTACGTATATGAAATCAGCTTGTTATTTTCCTTTGCTAGGGTGACGCCCGACGTAAATTCTCTTGTCAGTAACTTGCTTGTTGTTCTTTCCATTTGCGTTGGAGAAACGACATTATCTTTACCACCGCTGTGTTTTCCGCGTTCCATATGCTTTCTACACCACACATCCTGTCTACGTCCACATTGACGCTGATAGTCTTCATTTCTCTGCGCTCCATATCGAAACGTGGACACTTGAAAATAACATGTTCCGGCGTTTCCTCTACTTCTTGGCACTCTGAGCAGAGCGGCGATATGATATATCCGAACAGGTGCAGGTACAGTGCGCGAAATAAATATAGCGTACAAGTGAAAATTTGTCGTTTAACTCTTTAGTTGCCTTCTTTGAAGTGAGTTGGATATTTTTGATAAACCTTGAACCAAAACAAACAAAACGTGTGTTCATTCAACTTTATTGCTCTAGCTCTGATAGTTCAATTCATAGATTTATGCATTGTTCATAAGAAATAATTATACCGTACAAATCTGATTTTCTTTTCTGCTTTACCTGTATGATAGATTTAATACTTCGTTCTTCCTCCTCGAGCTGTTATTAAATCTGCGAGACGTTGTGGCATTCAGTCAACCAATGACTGCTGTACAGCGATATCGATATTTGCCCATTCTTCTTGAATAGCTGTTTTGGGTTGCAATAGTGTGTCAAACTGCCGTCTATTTACATAAACTCTTGCTGACAAGATTCCCCAAAGATTCTCTATTGGGTTCAGATCAGGACTTATAGCCGGCCACTCCATAACATCGATGTTTCTTGACGCTAGAAAGGATTTTGTTTGTTTGGAAGAGTGTATTGTAGCTTTATCCTGCTGCAAAATCCAGTGTTCACCCCACAAATTATCGCCAAAGTCGATCAGGACTTTTCAATAAGGTCTATGTACTTCCCTGAATTCATTTTGTGTGAAATAATGCATATTGGGGTTTTTCCGCGATATCCAAATGCGGCCCAAATCATGATTAAACCACCCTGTAGTGGCGAAGCAGCCCAGGAGGCTGAAAGCCACTCTAATAAAGATAAAAAATAAAAAATAAACCACCCTGAAAGTTCATTACGTGACGCTTCTCATGATTTCGGTGAATATCCCTCCAATACATCTGGTCCAAATTGAACTTTTTCTCGCCCGAAAAGATGACAGACTTCCACTCATCTAGCCAAAACGCGTGTTGCTCAGCGAATTCCAACCTTGCAGCCTTATGTCGAGGAAGAAGCTTTCGTGTTTTCACTTCTTGATGATATTGGATGTTGGGATTTTCCTTCAGAACTTGCAGAATCCTCCTTTTGGTCAACGGGAGAGACATTTCAGACTTGATTCGACCTGCACTCAAGTTTTTTTTGACGGCCAATCGCCATACTTCCCGTTTTCCTCTGGAAGACAGCGTAGATGTAGGTCGTAATTTTTGTCCGTTCTTCAGACGACAATACGAAAAAGCCTAGGAAATATATTTGAAATCACAAAAACAATATGCAAGAATCACGGTTAGATATCTATCTTCTGATATCATTGCTCATTCCGATGAATAATTTACTAACAATCACAAATCCAGGTGTATGAGATCGATGTACGCTATATTTATTGATTGGGAAACTAGGAGAATTTAAAATTTAACACTTCATTTGATCACTTTTTAAAAAAATAAAAAATTAAACCTTGAAACACTTTTTTAAATTTTCACTAGTAATCGCGAGCAAATTCAATTTAATTCCACTATGAGCTTATCTTTTGACAGATAGGCCTATTTCGTCTGCTACTTACCATTGGCGGAGCTGGGCAATTAGTCTGGAGGGGGCCTGGAGGGGGCCTGGCCGATGATTTTTTTTCGTGTATATGAATATTAAAAAGAGCGATGAAAGTAGCGTAATTGATTAGGATATGTAATTTTTATTGAAGAATCAGAACAGGTTCAATCGAATAATAAGATCCATTCTGCGCCTCGGTGAGTCGAGATGCCTTAAAAGAATCGAGTGGTTAATGTATACCTCATATTATTCCGTGTGAATCAAATGTGAGCAAATGGAGAATTTAGTCACCTTATTCGATTCTCTTGAGGCGTCTCAACTCATCCGAGACGGAGAATAGCCCTGAATCTATATAGAGTACAGTTTTTATTCTAAAAAATCTTAAAACTACAAAGAAGAACATTGAGTCAATGAACATTTTAAATGTATGTCAAAGTTTTGATTGGTTTGGATTACGCGTTTTAAATATCTTCAAAATTGTGTCGGTTGATACTGATTCCTTCACAACACGAGAATTGCGAAGATTATTTCATCAAAAACCGACATCGGTAATTTGAGGTTAAACTTAAGAATTTGATTGCCTTTGATAGACTTTGATAAACAACTACAGTATAGGCTATATTAACAAATGCATCTACCGTTTCTAATTGTGTTAAATTTTTAAATTTTCATGTACAGTATTCAAAAGGCCATGTTATAAGGTTTGGCAAAAAATTTGTTTTTAAATAATTAAAAACTAAAAAGTTCTACATGAATGAATTCTTTGGAAAAATTATTCATTCTTATGAAATTTTTGTATTTTGTAAAAAAAATACATGTTTTTAAAATTTTATAAGATGGTGGATTAGAGGTACTTTTGAAAACTGTGTTTCAAAATTTATAAACTCAAGACAGTTTAAAAATCAGGTTACTACTACTCAGGTTACTGAGCTTCTGCTCAATCCAACTTTTGTGTGCTGACATAGAAAAAGCCATATATGACAATTTTGTTTGAAAAACTGTAGATGCATTTAATATTTTCGCCATCAATAACCCAAAATAGCCAACACCAGTAACGCCAAAATAGAAGCATTTGATTGAAAATAAAATTCTTTAAAGAAACTTTAAGAATAAATCTTAGACAACTGTTATAAGAAATGTGGAGGGAAATTTGATAAATTTGCAAGGAAATATTGACAGGCGTTTTAAAAAAATAATCGGAACTCTTTCTCTGCTAAGTGAATGCAGATGGGAATACACTGGGAACACACAAGCTGTTACAATTCTTAGAAAATTTAAAAAAAATTCGACGAGTCCTGCATTGCGGTATCACTTAATTAAAATATGTTTTTAAATATTTGTAGAAAAGAATAGATAAATAATAGTTTCAACAGTTTAACAATATTTTCAATAAAAGTAAGCCTCATGAGCGGCAAGATTTTCTCCTATATTAATGATTAAAATTTCACAAAAAAGACGAGGAAATTACTAAATTTTACAAAACAGTCGAGTTATTAGTACGAGACACTGAAGAAGTGTGCACATTGTAGACGAAATACGCATATCTGTCAAGATAAGCAAAGGTAGTTGGAATTAAATGGAAAATACTAATTTTTCTTCTCATTTCTAGTTACAAAATTTTGAAATTTTGATAAACTTTCTGATCACCAAACAGGAAATTTAAATCCATTAAATGTCATGAGCAATGATGTTTAATTAATTTCATTGGTAGCGTTGTGAGCAGAGTATGTACTGAGTTTTTTTTTCTTGGGTGGAGCTGCAAGACAGCTTGTTTGTCAAGGCTGGACCATTTCGCAACATTCCCTATTACTAGGACGAATACCACAGTTACACTAGCATATGTCAACCGCGTGAGCACCATTTGAAGTTTTAGATATTTTGTCTTCGTATTTTATTAAAGATGTAAAATTTCCCATGTTATAGTACCCATCTCTGCAATATTGCACCGAACACCTTTGAATCAATTTCTAATTTAAGATGTTTAAGTAGACTATTATATAATTATTAAGAACACTTCCTGGAAACGACGTTCAGAAAACTGTCTATGTTGACAGTGCTGAAGTTTCCTCCAGCAATGACTCTTAAATAACTTTATGCATTTCATCAATACTGTGTTGTGAATGGTTCAATTATTACAATTACCTTTTGGAAATGACACACAGGCCCAAAATGCAGTCTTTGTCGACAACTAGTGGTACAGAAGTCAACCTCAACAAATATTATGAATACAGAAATTTACCTGATGATATGTTCACCTTACTTCTAAAACTACATTTTCGAAAATATTATCGCTAATAAATAAACTCCTATCTCCATATTTTCCTATTCACATTCGTTAGTTTCGAAACTTCTAATAAATCTGGGGAATCTATACTCTACTATTTTTTTTCTCTACTAATAATATCGTGAATTTAAAATGCGCCTTTTAACAAAACTCATTATTGTAAAACCTTCTTGAATAATAAAATTAAAATATGTTCATTGAAAAGTGTTTCAAATCTTATGTTTCAACTTAACAGGGTCTAAAATTTAGTGTCGCTATTATTTTAGTTAGGAGTCTTGAAGTTTAAATATTAATAGAATTGAAACTGAAAAGGGAATAATTTTTCAAATACCTACTCAGTGAACAAAAAAAAAGTAAATGGAATTATTAAATCAACTTTTTACAAAAAAACACCGCGATATACTAGTTTTGGGCACATGCCTACTATTGCATTTCTAAGTGGACCCTTTGCGTTCTATTTTCGATTTTGATCTGGTAAACTCTTGTACCCCGAACGATGTCTACGTTAAGCCAGGGAGAGGCAGGTGGGAGCGACTGCCTTCCTGGCTATGCAATCAAATTCAACCTTTGTGAAATGGATTCGGAAACGCAATCATCTCCCGAAAAAAAAATAGTCATTCCGGGAAATGGACTCTGGGAAATTACCACTGAGATATTAGCTCTTGGAAATTATCTCTGGAAAATGGACTTTTAGAAATAACATCGGGAAAATACGGGAAAGCAATAATTTCCCGAAAAAAAATTAGGACAAAGATCAACTCACGAAAATGGCGTCTTTTGAATGGGCTCTAAGAAATGGTTTCAGAAAAGTAATTACTTCCCTAAAACAAGACGAACACATATCTACTCTGGAAAATTTATCAATCCAGGAAATGACTCCTGGGAAAAAGATTCCTTGAAACGGCGTAGCATCAGAAAAATAGTAACCGGAAAACAATCAATTTCCCGAAAAAAAAGGACTGATATCCGGTCTGAAAAATTAGTCATTCCGGAAACTGTCTTCTGGGTAATTGTTTCCGGGAAATTACCTCTGGGAAAAGACCCCTGACAAATGATTGCAGTAAAGCATTTTCCGAAAAAACGAGGACAGAGATGCGTTTTGGAAAATTATTCATTCCGGGAAGTGACCTCTTGGATATGGCCTGTTCCACGAAATAGTGTAAAACTAAATACCGATAGGCAATGGTTTGGAATTTGGATAATGTATATAGACCGGGAATCGATGATCAACACAATTTTGAAATCCAAGATGGCGGCTTCTGGTTGCCATACCCCCCTAATTTAAATCCTGGCTACAGTCTAGAAAATATCTAGTTATGATTTGAGGCGGTTGAGTATATTTATCATCCTAAATCAATAAATTATTGAGTTATAAACTACATTTAACCATTCATGGGCTGGTTTATATCCGCTTATCATGTTGTTTGTTAAAAAACATCAAGACATAAAATTAACAAAAAACTAGCTTTTAACTGACGCAACAAGCTCGAGCAAAGTGGATTTAATAATGTTGATATATAGGAATTTTCATGGATCTAATTGTCGTTAACTATGGCTTATATCGATATACCAACTTTACATCCTAAACGGTCCTAAGCGGGTATACGCACTTTACTTCTACAGAAATTGTTACTAGTTCAAACTATTTCTGAAAGGTCAATATCATGTTCGAAAGAAATTTCTTTTTCCATCCCAAACTCATGTTAAGTTCCGTTTTCTGAAACGGAAAAGTAAAGAATTGAAAAGAAATTTCTGCAGCAGTATCCACCTGAAAAAGGCCAGTATCGACCTAAAAAGTAAAGAGTTAACGGAATTTTGTTCAATAGTACTAAGCGGAATTTTTACAATTGATGTGAATGGAACGAAATTTCACCTTCACTTACGGAATAATCAAGCGGAACATTTTTTCGAAAGTAAAAGTTACAGCTCCCATTAGTTTGCGTGGGAACCTCATAAATTCCAATTTTATTTTTCGTTCTTTTCAAGTGGATACTGCTGCAGAAATTTCTTTTCGATTCTTAACTTTTCCGTTTCAATAAACGGAATTTACAATGGGTTTGGGATGGAAAAAAAATTCTTTCGAACACGATACCGACCTAAAGAAAAAAAACAAAACAGAAATTTGTAAGGTTACCACCCAAACTAATGGGAGCTGTCAATTTTACTTTCGGAAAAGTGTTCCGCTTGATTATTCCGTAAGTGAAGGTGACATTTCGTTCCATGCAGATCAATTGTCAAAATTCCGTAACTTCTCTATTTTTTGATTCGATACTGGCCTGAAGGCAGCAAAGAGCAAAAACAACTAACACTGGAAAAAAAACGTACAATTTCGTAGAGATTATGAACAGTGTTTCATTTCAAATTAGAAATTTATTAGGGAAAAATCCTGGGGGGGGCCTACAGAATTCTGGAGGGGGCCTGGCCCCCTAGGCACCCCCAGTAGTTACGCCAATGCTACTTACAGACTTCTTCAGTGTCGAGTGTCTATCTTTTGAAACGTAATGCTATCGAATATGTTAAGAGAAATGAGCCTGTTCGTTCCTAGTAAAGTCATGTAGTGGTTCTAAGACCATTGGCTTTGGCCCCCAAGGGACAGCAAGAGACGAGCGGTTGTATCTGGATTTAACAATGACTGATTCATACTTTCATATGCAAATAGTTTCGTTTGCAGAAATTTGCAGACTACTATGATTTTTTACACTGAAAAAGTACATTTTTTTTTCAAATAAAATCCTAAATATCTCAAAAACTATAAGAGATAAAATTATACTATCTTAAGCAAATTTGTGTGTTTTTATATGATAAACAAAAGTGTTGAATATTTAAAACTTGTAGAAAATCTCCATGAGATGTTATATTCAAAAAACTGAATTTAAGGGATGTTCAATAGAAAACTCCTCAAATGTACATTAAAACCAATAGATAGGCATATGTGAGCTTCAGCAAAGTTGTTTTGTATTAAATGGGGTATAACTTCGCCGAATAAAGTTTATTTTTATTTGCGATAATTAAAAAAATATATTTTTTTCTCACTACTAGGGAGATAAATCACCAAAATTTTTATCATCATAAGATGGAGAATAATTTATGACAAAACTTTGCAGAAGAAACTAAAGCAAAAAAACGTTGTTTTCGGGGTCAAAACAATTTCGATCACGTTTTTACGCCTTTGGCAACAGTGTGCAACGGTGCAAACTTTCAAGCTGCTAGTAAGAAGATCATGAAGCAGATAGAACTCGATGTCGAAGACGTGTTCACCGACTTTCAGACCAGGTGGAATTTCAATCCGCCCAGTGCACTTCATATGGGTATGTATTCGAACAGTTGGTTTGCTCTCTCAAGATAGCGTTGAACGTGCTTGACGACGGACGAACGTTGACGGACGAAGTACTGTTGACAACACTTGCTAAGGCTGAGGAACTGCTCAATTCGCGGCCCCTGACGTACGTATCTCTGGAGTCAGATGTAGTGGAAGCATTGACACCAAATCATTTCGTCCGGGGCGTCGGTTAGGGCGGAAGGAACGTGGCGTTCCACCAACGAGCGAAGCGGTGGCTTTTCGTGATCATTACAAGCGGTCACAGTTGTTTGCTGATAAGCTGTGAACTCGATGAGTTTCCGAATATCTATAGTGATTGATTAGAGCTATTACTTTATGAAGTAGTGCTATTTGGCGCTATTATAAAGTCGTAAAATTTATTGTGGAGATCAAGTTTGGGTACTTTCAGATAGAACAGTGGATAAAAGTAAGTAAAGCAGAATCCTAGAGGGTTTGAGCTGATTAGTGGAATACCTGTAACTAGAAATTAGAAGAAAAATTAGTATTTTCCATTTAATTCTAACTACCTTTGCTTATCTTCACATATACGCGTATTTCGTCTACAATGTGCAGACTTCTTCAGAAAAAAAGAACCTTGGAAATTAATAAATTGTGTACAGTTTTTAGCTGCCAAAAAAAGTTCTGTTGTGAAAATTGTTCACCTAGGATGGTCCGAACAATGGCATCGTTGACGTACCTCTCTAAAATCCGAACTGCATTTCCGACAGCTAATGCTCTTCTAAATATATCCGGATGGCCCCTACAGCTGTTTCAAACGCCACGTTGGGGATAATATCAGGACCTGATACTTTACCATGCTGGGAGAACTTTCCATCGTACACATCGCTAAAATCGGTTGACTACGATGGGATGGGCATGTCGTAAGAATGTCGGACGACACCCCTGTGAAAATGGTTCTCGAAAACGAACCGACAGGTACAAGAAGAAGACGCGCACCGAGCAAGGTGGATCGATCAAGTAGAAGGCGACCTGCGGACTCTCAGCAGACAGCGAGGCAGGCGAGTAACAGCCATGGACCGAATAGAATGGAGACAACTTCTTTATACAGCAGAGGCCAGGCCGGCCTTAGTCTGATTGGTAAGGTAAGGTATGTGCTAGAGGAAGATTTCATGTGTCGGTCTCAGAGCACCGAAATTTAAATTACAATTTGGTAGTGTGATGATTTTCAATTTATGTTTAAAGAACGCAATGCTTTACTTTGGTGTACTTTTACTATGCAAACGTTTTCAATCACAAGTAATTTTGATTACTTTTTGCTGTAACGGTTATTTCTGCGAAATTCCGTTCATCTATCAAAACGTGATCGATTTATAAATCCGTTTGGTTTGGTAACATCCAGGTGTATCAGTTTACTCAAATGGAAAATTCAAAATTCAACCAATAAAATTATTCGAACATACAAACAGCAGACAATCACTTATCTGCTCAAACCTTTTTTCTAATCAATCAACACTGTTTCCTTCTTATAAAGCAAACCATTCGTTTGTGAAGGAAGATAGAAAGATCAAACAAAACAAAACAACCGTCAAATAGAAAAATACGGAAAATCCGGCAAGGCCGCCTTCAAACATTACGTGCCAACGCCTCTCAGCCTCCTGAATTATTTATGACGAAAAATTTGCAATCATACCTTCTAGAAGCATCGTAGCAATCGGATTGCATATAGTTACAGTCATCCTCCGAATAACGCCACCTAGCTCGATTCCTAGCCTTCGGTTTTCTTTTAGGAGACAAGTCAATGACAAAATCGGATGCAGAGCAGCCAGCAAACTGCGGTGAGTGTCCTTGTTCGGATAATTGCTGTACCGAACAGGTAAACAAAAAAAAACCTGGGAATGTCTTCCAGGAGAAAGATCTAACGAAAAAAAACGAACTTGAGTTTCTCTCTCCATCGACCGTCCATCCATCGTGGCAGCGTCTTCCAAGAAGCAGTTGTTGGAAATTGCTAAAAAGGATCCAACTTCTTCGCTTTTGATAACGTGGTACGAGTCTAAATTGCTGAAACTGTTGCTTTACGAAGTTCCGGTATAAGGCGCATCAGATAACGCCACCCAGGGGAGTGTCAAATTTCAAACGAAAAAAAAACTAAGATCGTTACAGCCGTCCATCACGGTCGGCAGCTTTATCTGACCCGTAGGACATATTTGCGATGATCCAACCCATGTTTGTAGACGAGTGTGTGCGAAGTTGGTAGCAAACCAAGGAGAAATGAACCCGTTGACACTTGCTCATGCATAAGTAATGATATTGAGGAAGAGGAATGAAAAAAAGGGATAATGGTCGGCAGCTTTTCATTGGAACTTTTCAGCACAGCTTTTAAATTCCACGAGCTGACACGGGAAATCAAGTGAAAAATTTAATAGCTGCGAATAAATTAACTGTTTGGAATGTGGTTCGGGACGGTGGTGTTGTGAAAAAGGGAAAATATGCAGTTAGAAGAATTTCTCTATTGCTTTTTGATGCGTTCAGCCATCCGGGTCGTATGTCGAAAGTTAATGCACATGCGGTTTTCCTGGGATTTTTAATTTCAATGGAGCCAAATTAATCAAGAGCGGTTTTTTAATTGATCGAATGAAAGTTCGAAGTTTCACTGTAGCTGATAATTTTAGCTTCCATAGTTTCAAACTGCAGACCATGAGTTTCTTTTTTTAAACTGAAAATTAAGTGTGATTGATTTTCTTTCTAGCAACGAAATTGCATTTAATTGAAAATTATAGTTCTTTCAATATATTAAACATAACGGTCTAAAACCCTTAAGGACATGAGGAATCAAGTCCCTATCAATTCAAAGTTTTCTGAGCACAAACCTCAAATACTATTACGACTTCAGGCGTAAAATTTTCAAGAAGCGTTTGCTCCACTGCACAGTTGTCCTGAATGCGAATTTAGCTGGAGAGATATATTTTCAGCCTAAGTATGAAGTATTGGAGCGAAATTGTCTTGCACGAAGGTTTTTTTTTTTAAAAAAAGGCGCTTCTTTTGGTGTGAATCGGAACTAGGGTGGTCCCTATTTTGAGAGAAATCGAAAATCTAACGTTTTTATTTGCAGAAATAAAGGCATGCATTATTCAGAATAGTTGTTGAATAACTAATTGCAAGCAACTTTGATGGAATAATTTTTTCTGTACCTTTTGATATGACCGAATTGGAGCATTTTTTCCTACGTAGCTTAGGGTGTCCCTATAAAAATAAGTTATTTTACTGTAACTTTTTTATATCTAGTTTTTCAGCAAAGTTGTCTTGCCATTGATTCTAGAACAATAAAAGTTACAACTTTAAGTGTACTGAAATTATCTCTATCGTATGTCAAACAAAAGTTATTATGGTTTTTGTGTACAAAATAGGCCTCTTCCAGATGTTGGTTTTTCGAGTTGAAGCAAACCAAAAAATATTGCTTATCGTATCTGAAAACTGGAGTTATTTGTTTGGAGTAAAACACATTTGATAAGGGTGCTAGTACGAGACATCTGCAAGTTTTATATGTGGAAACTTTCATCTTTTTAAGTTATAAAAATCATCTGGAGACAACGTTGTTGGAAAATTAGAAATAAAAAAGTTAGATCAAAACAAATCAAAAGGAACAGAAAAATGTATACCATTAAAGTTGCTTGAAATTATCTATTCAACAATATCTAGTTTTCAGATATGATGTGCAATCTGAAAAACCCTTTCAAATACTGTTCAGAAATATTTTTTTGGTTTGCCCCAACTAGAAAAACCAACATTTGAAAAAGGGCTATTTTGTTTACAAAAACCATAATAACTTTTGTTTGACATACGATACAGACAATTTCAGTACACCAAAAGTTGTAGCTCTAATTGTTCTAGAATCAACGGCAAGACAACTTTGCTGAAAAATTTGAAATAACAAAGTAACAACAAAATAACTGATTTTCATAGGGACAACCCTAAGTTACGTAGGAAAAAATGCTCTAATTCGGTCATATCAAAAGGTACAGAAAAGATTACACCATCAAAGTTGCTTGAAATTATTTATTCAACAACTTTTCTGTACAATGCATGCCTTTATTTATGCAAATAAAAAAGCTAGATTTTCGATTTTTCTGAAAATAAGGACCACCCTAATTTTCATTCACACCAAAGGAAGAGCCTTGTTATTAGAAAAAACTTTATGGACAATTTTGCTCCAAAACTTCAAACTTAGGCTGAGTAGGTAAACGGCGCAAAATCGGGTTCTCGAGAAGAGTGAAAATTCATTATCGCCTGAAAAGAAACGCCGAAACGGAACGAAATTATCGGCTCTATTAAAAGAGTGAAAATATATTATCATCGTTGCTTTTCTCACGAGAACTACATTGCTAGATCAAATATCTCTCGCTCTTTGTGCCGATCTGGTCTTTCTCAGCAAGGACGAAAAGGAACATTTGTCTTCTCAAATCGGCGAAAATTTCAATCCCTGCTCACGACTGAGTAAAAGCAACACTCGTGCTGAGTTAGAGCCGACGGCCGTGTGTTTTCTTAATTGTCAAATTCCTGGAGTGAAAAAATCAGTCACCATTTTCTTGTATTCGAAAATTCAGAGAGCAAAATGCTGACGCATAAAAATCTTTCCGATGCGTATCTGAACTCCAAGAGGGGTAAGGAACGTGTATTTCAAATCATATCTGCAACAATTGGTAAAAATGACGAAGAAGTACAGGAAAACGTTAAAACCTGGATGAAACAATTTATGCGCCGTTGGATTCGCTGCCGTAGCCGAACAAGATTCATGGAAAGGGAACAGGAGTGGCTCGATTGCGATTTCATGGTGAGTGTGTTATTCAACTGGTATTGGTAAGGAGGCAAATTTAGCGCCTCTTTAAGCTCAATTGATAAGGATGTAGCTATACCCACTTGCAAATTGTAGATGTCTCCACCATACGTAAACAATGGGACAACTACTGTTTAGCATTGCGTTCACCATAGCCGTGCAGTGTTCATAAAATGATTGCCTCTCTGTCTGTTTTTTGGCAATGTGACTCCAGCAACTTTGACACGCTATATCTTTATAGTATCCGAACTGGTTTTGGATTTTATTTCGTGAGATGATAGACGTACTCTTAAACTGAAACTTGAGGATGAGTTGGTTTTAAATAACTTGAAAATAATGGTGACATAATAATTTTCTTGAAAGTTTCTTTAAAACTAATAATGGGGCACAAGACTAATAATGGAGCACAAGCTAGAAGCATTTTTTATACTTCTCCATTGTACGGTAAAACTCTTACATTCTAAAATTAGGGACCTAAAAATCGTTGGACAAACGGTTGAGAGCAGTGCGAAAGAAGCTGCAGTGGACGAAAACGTCTGCCATTCCAGAACCTTTTAGAAAGAGTCAACGACAGGTGAAGTAGGCATCTATCTAAAGAGCCACTCGAAAGGCTTTTGCGATCGGCGGAAAAAGCTGCTCACCACAATTCTTCCTCAGCCACAGCGAAGCTTCTAAAATATCTCAGAACGAATGCTGACAAGTGGGCTTCTGATATGTTACAGAACCTTAACCAAACTACACGAGCCTTCAGCGGAAATGTCTCTTATGTTGAAAACGCGGCTTAGCCTCAGTATACGGAAGTACCAGGCTGTAGCAAAATTATCCAAGAATGTTTTTGGAATTAAAATGTTGAAACCGTGGGAAGATGTAATGCAACTTCGCAATGAAACAATCCCTGAAATTTCAGCTCTGAACTGGGATAAGGGTTGTCCATCGATTCATGTGAAGTTGAGGGATATGATTGCCAACGATGTTGCAAGAATGATCCAAATTGAGGAAGTTGGATTAAAGATGAGTGCACTTTCTGAAGGTGTGGCGGAAACAAAAGTCGCTTGTGTTTTGTACGTGGTGGCTGAATTGGATTCCGCAACAGGGTCCCCGCATTACGATCAAGCTAAGATCTTGGGAAAAGATGACTCCCTACTCACAGAACACATAATGTGTTTTAAGTTGTGGGTTAACCCAAGTCCCCAGTCAGATGTTTTCTGTCGTACACTGTCTATGAACTGGGTAAAAGAAACCGCAGATATGACGAAAAGCATGTTCATTGCTTTCATAGACGAGGTTACCAACATCAACACGGCCAATAGTTGGTAATCGAAACACGCATGCCTGTCAGGTTGCCGGAAATCCAGCCCAAACACATGGAGCTGTTAAGGCAAAAGCACGAGAACTCGCGGATAAAACAGAGGTATATTTCAACATAAATGTTAATCGTCCGAGGACATGAGGTAGCGGTACGTGTAACCATGGGAACACGGCACGGACTAAGCTATCAGAACCTGCAAAATTTTCCAAAATACTTGGAATTAGCCAAGGACTCGTGGAACATTTGAGAATGATCGTTGGCGTTATTTGGCGTTGTTTGGCGCTATCTTCAAATATTCTTGATAACAAGAAAGCTGAAGAGCTATATAATACCATCGAGCTACAATTAAGAGAAGAATTTCCATTTATAAGGAAGCTACACCTTGCATTCAAAAATATAGCCATATGCCGGAATTTATAAGAAATCTAGTGAGTATCTAATGTTTCCTTTTATTTCGTACATATAATTCCAAAAAAAAAACAACGGCATAGACTGTTCAAGAAAGTATAAACACACTTTCAAAATAACAAAAAAATCATGTTTTTTTAGTTTTAATAATTTTATTTGGCAAATCATATTTGTATTTGTGTTTTATATGATATTTTACTCTCGTTTAATCAAAATATTTAATCATAGCCAAGACTCCTAACTTTTCCTCGGACATGACCCCTAAGCTTCTGCACAGTGGTTCCTCCCCCCCTTTTGACCACTTTTGGCCAATCTTTTTTAAATTTTTGGATGTCGTCCGCTGGTTTTATGAATTTTCGAAGCTTTGCTTTGGTTAAAGCCCAAATAGTCTCGATTGGCCTCCGGGCAGTTCGGTGGATTCATGTCTTTTGGCACGAAACATACATTTTGACTTTTGTACCATTCTAAAGTGTCTTTTGCGTAATGACATGACGCCAAATCAGGCCAAAACACTACTTGACCTTCGTGCTGCCTGATCATCGGCAATAATCGCTTCTGGAGACATTCCTTAACGTATTTCTGAGTGTTCATCGTCTCCATTGTGATGTACGGACTAGATGTTTTACCACACTCGCATATTGCCTGCCAAATCATAACCTTCTTACCGAATTTTTTGGTAAAAAATGCCTTCTCCGTTTCGGCGATGTCTTTGTCTTCGCTTACAGTATAGAATTGTGGTCCAGGAAGCATTTTGCAATCTAGTTTCACATACGTTTCATCGTCCATTATTATGCACCCAGAATTTCTATACAATAACGAATCGTAGAGTTTGCGGGCCCATGGTTTCACGGACGTGGCCTGTTTTGGGTTCCTTTTGGTTTTTTTTTCTGCTTCCGGTATGTTTTTAGCCCAAGTCATAACGTTACTCAAATAGGTCCCTAGTTTTTTCGCAACATCCCGAACTTAAGTCGCTGGTTTTCGCTTGTAGGGATCCCTGATCTTTATCTCGATATTCGGACTAACAGGACCGGATTTCCGACCACTCTTCGGCGCATCTTCAAATGTACACTGTTCTCTATATTTTCGAATCGCAGATCGTACCGCTCCGACGCTTACACGCTCTTCCTTGGCCAATTTTCTCAAGCAGAGTCCGCTCACAGTGCACCATTTGTGCACGATACTTTTTCGTTGTTCCGGAGTAAGACCACGCATTTTGGTAGGTAACACAAAACTGAGCACTCTTTTGATGCTATGTCATTCAGAAATGTGTAAACAAAAGGACGCAGCCAAAACATGTTGAAATATTTCATTATATTCAAAGTGACCGTTAAAATAAGGTGTGTTTATACTTTCTGGGACAGTCGTTAGTGTCTGCCCCATGAATCAAAACACGATGTACGCTGGATGGCATTTTGTAACAGCCGTACAGGTTCACATATTGCTAACTATAAATTTCCATGCAACATATGTTAATATTGTAATGTTAATATATAAATAATAATATGCATATGTAAATATATAAATGTAAATAGAAAAATGTACATATAATGAAGTAAATAAATGTAAGTAAACAAATATGAATATGTCAACACAAGCAAACAGACATAACACTTGCAGTTTTTTCATCTATTACGCTTTAAATGGTCAATTCAAATGTTTCTTAGTTGGTAGTATCGCCACAGATTGTGCGTATACTCGATTTTCTTACGTTGAACGTTAACACACTTCTGCCATCTATTCAGCTTAATCATCCATCACAGTGCACTATGGTCCAGATCACGAATTTACGAGGAAACATGCTCTCAGCAAAGTGATGTTCAACAACATGGTTTGTATAACTAAGGATCATTTTTCGATGTTGGTTAAAATTAGGGTGGTGCCCATTTTCACGGAAATACATAGACTAACTTTTTTATTTGCAGAAACAGACGTTTACATTCTCAGGCAAAGTTGTAGCACAAAAAATATCATGGAATTTTCATACAAACATTTTTTTTTGTGGCATGAAAATTGACCGATTTAGAGCAATTTTCCCTCATCAACTTAAGGGTGTACCATGCAAAATGTTTTTTCTTGCCCTAACTTTTTATTTCAATTCCCACCGTACAGTTGTATTGCTATTGTTTTAGAACTTTTAAAGACGCGTACTTTTGTGTACAAACTTTGCCGCTAGCTTTAACCAATCAATAGTTATTGAAGTTTTTCTAAAAAAATACGCCCTTTTCAAATGTTGATTTTCATGATTGGGGCAAAAAAAACAAATTAAAGACGTCATTTGGAAGGAAAATTTATATTTTTTAACATATGTGAAAACTAGAGATATGTTATTTCTGTATCTTGAGAAAAAGACATTTGAATCTGGGATGGTTTTGGAACAAAAACTTCAATAACTATTGATTGGTTAAAGCTAGCGGCAAAGTTAGTATATCAAAATACGCGCCTTCAAAAGCTCTACAACTCGTTTGGACAAAGTACTACGATAGAAATTGAAATAAAAAGTTAGGACAGAAAAACTTTTTTATGGTACACCCTAAGTTGACGAGGAAACTTGCTCTAAATGGGTCAATTTTGAACCTTAAAAAACTGGTGGTGAAACTTGAAATAAAAATGAAGGCCAATTTTTAAGTTGAATAATATTAGGGTGGTCCCATTTTCATGGAAATACATAAACTAACTTTTTTATTTGCAGAAATAGACGTTTATATCTTGGACAAAGTTATAGCGAAAAGTTTTTATGGAATTTTAATGACATTTTTTTTTGTAGCTTGAAAATTGACCGATTTAGAGCATTTTCCCTCATTAACTTAGAGTGTACCATATAAAATTTTTTTTTGCCCTTACTTTTTTATTTCAATTTCTATTGTTAAATTGTGTACAAAGAAGTTGTGAAACTTTTGAAGGCGCATATTTTAATATATTAATTTTGCCGCTAGCTTTAACCAATCAATAGCTTTGAAGTTTTTCTTCTTAAACCATCCCAGATTCAAATGCAATTTTCTCAAGATACAGAAATAACATATCTCTAGTTTTCACATATGCTAAACAATATAAATTGTTCTTCCAAATGACGTATTTCATTTGTTTTGTGATTGCTCCAATCATGAAAATCAACATTTGAAAAGGGCGTATATTTTTAGAAAAAACTTCAATAACTATTGATTGGTTGAAGCTAGCGGCAAAGTTTGTATACCAAAGTACGCGTTTTTGAAAGTTCTAAAACTTGTCAGAATGCAACTTTACGGTGGAAATTGAAATAAAAAATAAGGGCAAAAAACATTTTTCATGGTACACCCTAAGTTGATGAGGGAAAATTGCTTTAAATCGGTCAAGTTTTAAGCTACAAAAAAATTATATATTAATTCCATGAAATTATTTGCGCTACAACTTTGCCATAGAATGTAAACGTCTGTTTCTGCAAATAAAGTAAGTAAGTTTTGTATTTTCATGAAAATGGGGACGACCCTAATTTTAATTAACATAAAAATGGGCCTTAGTGATACAAACAAGTTTAGGCGCTGGGAGCATGTTTCCTCGTAAATTCGTGATCTGGACCATAGTGCAGTGGTCCAGAATGCGAATTCAGCTGGAAAGATATATTTTCAGCCTAAGTATGAAGTATTGGAGCAAATTGTATTGCACAAAGTTTTTTCTAATAACAAGGCGCTTCTTTTGGAGTGAATGGAAACTAAGGTGGTCCCTATTTTCAGAGAAATCGAAAATCTAACTTTTTAATTAGCATAACTTGCATTAATCAGAATAGTTGTTGAATAAACGATTTCAAGCAACTTTTAAGGCATAATTTTTCTGTACCTTTCATTATGACCGAATTAGAGTATTTTTTCCTACGTGGCTTAGGGTGTCCCTAGAAAAATCAGTTATTTTGCTGTAACTTTTTTATTTCAGATTTTTCAGCAAAGTTGTCGTGCCATTGATTCTAGAACAATAAAAGTTACAACTTTTGGTGTACTGAAATTATCTCTATCGTATATCAGACAAATGTTATTATGGTTTTTGTAAACAAAACAGGCCTCAAATCTTGTTCGGGACAAACCAAAATATATTGCTTATCGTTTTTTTTTTGTTTTGCATAACTGGTTGAATTGTTTTTAAATAAATTATCTAATAGATAAATTTTCTAGGTCAAACCTTTGTATGAGTAAGTGGCAGGACCATCATCATCATCATCTGAAAAACTGGAGATAGGTTATAAAAATCGTCTGAAGACAACGTTGTTGCAAAATTGAAAATAAAAAACTTATGGCAAAAACTGTTGTTTCTGTCGGGACACCTAAAATAATGCTCCAGATTCGTCAAATAAAAAGGTACAGACAAATTTATACCATTAAAGTTGCTTGAAATTATTAATCCAACAATCTCCAGTTTTCAGATATGATATGCAATAATAAAAACCCTTTCAAATGCTGTTCAGAAATAATGTTTTGGTTTGCTTCAACTAGAAAAACCAACATTTGAAAAAGGCCTATTTTGTTTACAAAAACCATCATAACTTTTGTTTGCAATACGATACAGACAATTTCAGTACACCAAAAGTTGTTAGCTCTGATTGTTCTAGAATCAATGGCAAGACAACTTTGTTGAAACATTTGAAATAAAAAGTATACAGCAAAATAACTGATTTTCATAGGGACACCCTAAGCTACGTAGGAAAAAATGCTCTAATTCGGTCATATCAAAAGGTACAGAAAAAATATTCCATCAAAGTTGCTTGAAATCATTTATTCAACAACTGTTTCTGAATAATGCATGCTTTTATTTCTGCAAATAAAAAGTTCGATTTTCGATTTCTCCGAAAATAAGGACCACCCTACCCAGGTAACCAACAAGCAGTTCCAAAGCGTCTTAACGACAGCCTATCAAGCAATTAAGGCGCCTCAAATGCAACAAAAGTGCCGCTTTTGGCCCAATATACAGCTGCTTTACTGCAATGCTATGATAATGCTTCATTAATGCAATTTTGCAGTCGAAATGCTTATTACAGGCTACAAGCATTAAAATAGCATTTTGAAATTCAACTTTACAACAGATAGCATTCAAAATGCTGATATAATGCTAATATAATGCTTGTAGCTTCTGGAAATGCGGATTTGGGGTTGTTTTACCTATTCAGCTCCAAGTAGCACAAGGCTTAGTAGACAATAGCATTATTTATGTGAAAATTCAGGGAAATCGAATGGAAGGAGTCATCTGCCGCAAAATTCAGTGGACGGAGATAATGAGCTTATTTTACCCCAATTCCACCGTATTTTCGAATAATGGTCGGAGGAGTCTGCGGTAGTCAAAATAAACCTATTCTTATGAAGAATTTCCTAGAAATCGAATGAAGGTGGTTGCAGCCACCGCACGGGTCGGGTAACGGAGATATTGGTGATTTTACCCCACTTCCCCATGTTTTCGAATATTGTTCATTAAGGGGTCTGCGGTAGTCAAAATAGACCTATTCATATGTAGAATTTCCCTAGAATTGAATGGAAGTGATTTTAGCCACCACACGGGCCGAAAAACTAGAGCATGTCCACTATGTCTGAAACATGATGAAAGAATCGGACCATCCTTCTTTCATACAAGATTGAACTGGTAAGTCCTACGAAATTCTGCTAAGAAAGCTGTTCCTAGCCATCCAGCCATGTCCCACCCCAGAA
>JASCZW010003181.1:9929-38364 GCA_034211315.2 Aedes japonicus | reverse complement strand
TACATAGAATACCGATTTATTGTGTGAATCGATTTAAAAGATATTGCAAGCAGTGCTGTAAATAGTCATTTCGACCCAATGCTCTAAATCTGCCAACAACTCGTTTCAGAAGTTGATTTTCACAATAGCACGCATGAAACAAATGTGGTTGATTAGTTTGATAAATTTGATTCACAATGTATTGTTCTAACTGTTAAACCTGAGACGTGAGAGTGCAATATCTGAATATTCAAATGATATTCATCAATGAATATCATTTGAATATAACAGTGAATAAAACACATTCTATATACGAGTAAGGGCATTGCACTGTTAGACAAAGATGTAGAATTTATCAAGAGCTTCAATTTTATCATACACCATATTCATGAAATCAGCTGTTGAACTAAGTTATCGGTAAATTTATCCAATTGCACGAAATGACATTTTACAGCACTGATTGCAAGCAATAAATTAATACATTAATTGTTATGTTATATATTCTCCGTGCGAGGAGTAACGATTATGATGTAGAAGGAGATGTTCGCTCATCACCAAAAGTGAACAACAAAGTTTTTGGCTAGAATGAAAGATATGAAGAGAAAGTTTTGATAGTTCCGCTAGTGTGCGGCAGGCTTGGAAATGTGACAGATGTTTTAGGAAAATTGAGCGAAAAGGGCATGTGTACAGTGGTACTCGAACCAACGACATTCTTGCCTAACATCCCACTGCTTCGACCTACCCCGCAGTATCAAAAGTTTCTCTTCATATCTTTCATTCTAGCCAATAAACATTGTTGTTCACTCTTGGTGCCTCATGGTGATGAGCGAACATCTCCTTCTACATCATAATCGTTACTCCTCGCACGGAGAATATATAACATAAGAGCGATTCCACGAACAAGTGGGAAATTTTTCCAGTTTTTATTTTCTGTATTTTTTGATTTGCATGAAACCTTGCATACAAGTTTTGGGAAGAAAAACGCCGTTTTGCATACTTGGTTCGCCATTTTGAATCTAGCCTTACTTATTAGAAGGAGCCTATGAAAAATGCACATGATATCTTCAAAAATTGTATCTCCCGGAAACGGTTTGTCCGATGGGTTTGGTGTCTTCGGCGAAGTTTGAGACAATTGTTGGTGCTATATGGAGAAAATATGCACGGTAAAAAAAAGTTTGGTTTTTGTGTTTTTAACTAAAATATAGATTTTCCCTTAAAAGTGACCTGTCAATAATTTTTCAATTATCCTTATGTTATAGCTGATTGAAAATGCTATCTAGTGCACAGTGAGTTGTTCTAGAGAAAAATAGGTTACAATGAAAAAAAAATTGAAAAAAAATTACAATTTTCAAAAAAGCTATTAAGAAAAGTCAAAAAAGTTTGTCACCCTAATTTTATGAAAAAACATCAAATTTGCAAGCAAAAAGTACTTAGGTAACACTTTTCTAAAGATGCACCGTTTAGAAGATATTACTGATTTATTGATTGTTTTGATAACTTAATAAGTTTCCGGCCCTCTTCGGATGTATTCCGTGTTTTTTCAGTTTCAAAAGTATTTTTTTTCGGAAAGATTGGACAATTTTGAGTTAAAATGACACTGACAGCTTAAAGGTTCGAGTGAAATTCTCTGCCTTAAAAGTATTTTGAAAAACAAGTTACAAAATCCCACTATCAGGAACAATGATTTCTTCAGTGATTTTTGGTGCGTTGTGCTGAAACATAACAAGTATTAGATACAGGTAATTAGATATCAGTTAGCTGTACTACGTACCAGTTGGTGATTGTAAACATGGTCTTTGTTGGAACTGAGATCCACCATGGCCACGCTGGCCATAACGAGGCTAGCTCCGTCGATGACCGTTTCTTAATAATAAACGAAAAGAACGCAGTCTTAGTCACCTTCCATCAAACTAGACGCCCCTCTAGCTGCCGACTGATACCTCAATCAACAACCGCCGCACTCTTAGATTCGTCTCCAGGTATATACAATTTACAATCTTCCTTCAATAACAATATACCTATGCCAGCAAATCTACCTCGCTCCAACTCTCCAAACTCGTACCTGAAGGTTCGACGATACCTGAGCGTTCAAATCACCTATCTTCCAACAGTCTTTACCCAGTATTCTATGATTTCTACCGTGAGCTGTATAATAATGTCTGACTCGGTTCTGAATTAATCAGTATCTACCAAACAGTAAATGCAGAAAGGTTGCTAGTAGCATAGTGATTATAGTAATTTCAGCTCATAATCCTGTGTTTTTGAACGAGATCTAGTGTGTTGTTTGATAACATAATAATTGTAAAGGAAAGTTGTAACACGTTTTGGTGCAAAGGTAAGTTTTAAATACACATTTTAATTATATGTTTTGTGATATTTTCGTACAAAACTAACAATTGGAAAATATTGTCTATGTTACAGATTACAAAATGAGTAAAATAAAATGTATTCGCCCATTCAAAGACATTCAGTGTTCTGAAAGAGCTGCGATATCTCACGGATGGTATCATCCAAAAACTAAAAATCAATTGGATTTTCCAAGGTATCCACAATCACCAAAGGATTTTCGTATTTGTTCGTCTTTGCCGTCTACATATTGATTCAAGAGCTCCACCTCACCCAAAACGAAGAACAAAGCGTAGCCGGCGGCTCAAAGGATGCCAACTGTTCAGACCATACCTGATGTTACCTGATTCGCAAAGCTTCATGAAAGTGTGGTCACGATACCATCAGCGTCAACGCTAAGCACAATTCAATCAAATGAAGACTTCACGATGCCTGTAGACGTCGAAATATTCAACCAAGGAATAGCAGCTATTCGTGTTTCGCCTATAGATTTAGGTAAGGTTAAAAATGTTCACTATCCTGAAAAAGTGCGCTGTAAATCGTCGAAGGTGTACGAAGAAATCTTTTTAAATTAGACGCTAAAACAGAAAAAGCAAACGAGTTTGATGAAGTCATAGAAAATATGAAAATGAAATTTTTAAATTCAGCCACAAGGCAAGAAAAACTATTAATTTTATCATTGTTACCAAAATCATGGTCAGTACAAAAAATTGTAGACGAATTTGAAACGAGTAGAAATATGGCATCAGATGCAAGAAAGGAAAGAGATAATGTATTTGATTCATCTCAAGGTTCAAGCTCTGGAAAAGCTTTGAGTAATGAAACAAAAGAACTGGTTTGATTTTTTTGAGGACGATGATATAAGCCGTGCAATGCCAGGCCAAAGAGATTTTGTTAGCGTAAAGACAGGAAATAAGAGATTAGCTGTTCAGAAAAGATTGTTAATTATGACATTGAGAGAAGCTTTTAATCGCTTTAATGAAATGTACGTCAATGTAAAAATAGGGTTTTCATCACTTGCAAGCCTCCGGCCAAGGCAATGTAAAATATTGACTATCACAGGAACACATAATGTTTGCGTTTGCACTACGCATGAAAATGTCAATTTAATTCTACATAGCTTAAAAAAATACAATGTCTTGAATGATCTAAAAACATTAGCGAATAGATTACTTTGCGAAAATAAGACAACTCATTGCCATCTACGAAGATGTAAAAACTGCCCAGATACCTCAGTTTTAGAAGACAGTTTATTGAAACAACTGGAAGAAAACTTTGTTGAAAAGCTTTCATTCGAACAATGGGTTACCACTGACAGATGTGATTTAGAAACTATTGTAAGCAAACCGATGAGTTTGTTTCATTTTTTCAGCTCAAAATTAGAAAGTTTGATTCCGCATGATTTTGTAAAAACCGAACAATCCAATTTTTTGAAAACTACAAAACAAAACTTGCAAGATGGTGAATTTTTAGCTATTTGTGACTTTTCTGAAAATTACAGCTTCATTTTGCAGGATGAAGTTCAATCACACCATTGGAACGTGCAACAGGCCACAATCCATCCTTTCGTAATATATTATACTGAAAATATGCAAATTAAACATTTTAGCTTCATTATAATTTCTGAAGAACTAAGACATGATTCAGTCGCTGTTAATTCGTTTATTGATAAAATGATAAACTTTTTACAAATTGATCAAAATAAAAACATAAAAAAAAATATTTTATGTCAGATGGTGCTGCTTCACAGTATAAAAACCGAAAAAACTTTTCTAGCCTTTGTAAATTTAAGTCAAAGTATGGTATTGACGCTGAATGGCATTTCTTGGCAACATCGCACGGAAAAGGTCCATGCGATGCTATTGGAGGTACGATAAAACGCATGGCTACCAGAGCAAGTTTAGCCAAAGAACGCGAACACCCGATAAAGACTGCAAGAGAGTTGTTTAATTGGGCAAACAAACGAAAAGAAGAAGAATTTACAAAGTTGTAATTTTGTTATTCTACTACAGAAGAATACGAAAATATGTCTTTGCAGCTAAATAATCAATATAATAATGCAAAAACAATTCAAGGAACTCAAAAATTCCACTCATATCTTCCTCTATCAGAAAATACAATAAAGGCAAAGCTTTATTCAAACTGTCCTGACAATGATGCCAAAATATTCGATATTGTTAAGAAAGTTGTGTAAACAATAATTTTATAAAAACACAGGAATAAAAATAAACTGATGATATCCAACATATAATGTTATTTTTTATTGCGCACAATCACCATCCCTGAAAAATAAGCTTAATTCGCTCTTTTGAATCTTGCTAATTGAGGAGCTTGCATTTGCAGTTCTCAAAAAGGTGTATCTCGAAATCGAGTTGTCTCATCGGTTTGATGTCTGGGGCAATGTTCGGCAATAGAGAGAAAATATGCACAGTATTAACACATCCAGTTTAAATGGATTAAACTGTTAGGCGATATGCAAGAGTTGAATGCACATTTTCAACACAATACACCAAAAATAACTGGAAGAAATCATTGTTCCTGATAGTGGGATTTTGTAACTTGTTTTTCAAAATACTTTTAAGGCAGAGAATTTCACTCGAACCTTTAAGCTGTCAGTGTCATTTTAACTCAAAATTTTCCAATCTTTCCGAAAAAAATACTTTTGAAACTGAAAAAACACGGAGTACATCCGAAAAGGGCCAAAACTTATTAAGTTATCAAAAAATCAATATTAAATCAGTAATATATTCTAAACGGTGCATCTTAGAAAAATGTTACCTTAGTACTTTTTGCTTGCAAATTTGATGTTCTTTCATAAATTAGGGTGACAAACTTTTTTGACTTTTCTTAATAGCTTGTTTGAAAATTGTAATTTTTTATATTTTTTTTTTCATTGTAATCTATTTTTCTCCAGAACAACTCACTGTGCACTAGATAGCATTTTAAGTCAGCTATAACATAAGAATAATTCAAAAATTATTGACAGGTCACTTTTAAGGGAAAATCTATATTTTAGTTTAAAACACAAAAACCAAACTTTTTGTTTACCGTGCATATTTTTTCCGTATAGCACCAACAATTGTCTAAAACTTCGCCGAAGACACCAAACCAATTGAACAAACCGTTTCCGAGACACAATTTTTTGAAGATATCATGTGCATTTTTCATAGGCCCTTCTCATAAGTAAGGCTAGATTCAAAATGGCGAACCAAGTATGCAAAACAACGTTTTTCTTCCCCAAAAACGTGTATACAAGGTTTCATGCAAATCAAAAAATATGAAAATTACTCGTTGCTGAAATGATATGGAACCGCTCATAACAATTAATGTATGTAAAACCATAAATGGTGGTAACCATTAATTATACTGGTGGGGACCAGTATCGCATCGCTTCACGGTGTTTCTCTCCGAGGTTTCTACGTTGGAGACGACGTGAAAAACTTTAGTGATCGTCAGTCGGTGCGAATCAAAACAAACCCAAAAAAGGAGAGAGCTCCTCTCCCATGTGCGCATCAGTAAACAGAGTGCACACAATAGATCGCTAGAATAACTATACAAGCCACAGTGGTACATGATCGCATCGTACATGACGATGCGACGTCCATGGTTCGAGTACCATTGGATACATGCCCTTTTGCTCAATTTTCAAAAACATCTGTTAATTTTCCTACCTGCCGCACTCTGACGGACCTTTCAACACTTTCTCTTCACATCTTTAATTCTAGCCAAAAACTTTGTTGTTCACTCTTGGTGCCTCATGGTGATGAGCGAACATCTCCTTCTACATCATAATCGTTACTCCTCGCACGGAGAATACATAACATAACAATTAATGTATGTAAACCCATAAATGGTGGTAACCATTAATTATACTGGTGGGGACCAGTATCGCATCGCTTCACGATGTTTCTCTCCGAGGTGTCTACGTTGGAGACGACGAGAAAAACTTTAGTGATCGTCAGTCGTTGCGAATCAAAACAAACCCAAAAAGGAGAGATTTCCTCTCCCATGTGCGCATCAGTAAACAGAGTGCACACAATAGATCGCTAAGAATAAACTATACAAGCCACAGTGGTACATGAGCGTCTTTCCATGCGTCAATTTTTGCCTGTTGAAGTGGCGGACTTGTTCCGTCGCTACAACCTACCCCGCAGTGGGATGTTAGGCAAAGATTGACGTCCATGGTTCGAGTACCATTGGATACATGCCCTTTCGCTCAATTTTCAAAAACATCTGTTAATGTTCCTACCTGCCGCACTCTGACGGACCTTTCAACACTTTCTCTTCACATCTTTAATTCTAGCCAAAAACATTGTTGTTCACTCTTGGTGCCTCATGGTGATGAGCGAACATCTCCTTCTTCATCATTAACAAACTTATTAATAACACAAGTTAACGTTATTCATAACAATGGATATTCAAGTGAAAGGTATGTCTTATATTTCTACGGTATAGTAACAACAGTTTTTATTATATAATGCGTGTTTGAGACATGTTTTGAAAATGTATTTGAACACACAGTTTTTAGTTTTATATTTTACGTAAAGTTGATTTCAGTTATAAAGTAAAGGGAAGTTTTCTGTGAAACAAAAATGAAATGAAAGGTCATATATTTACGATTAAATTCATGTAATCAACTCTTCCGAACTCATCCGAACTCTAGCGCTAGACACATTTGAAATTTAACTAGAGTTTTTACAGTTAAACGCACGATGTTACCGTTTAAAATGTAAACGTTGTATTTCAGTAACTTATCGGCTATTTTAGCTGCTTTTGGTAGCCAATTGAATGGATATGTGTATACCCGGTTCAAATATCATACATACATGTTCATTGTTCTAAAAGAGGCAATTTTCATGATCCAGTCAGTTGTCTGAATAATATTTTTTTCTGTATATAATTACAGGATCTACTAATCTGGTTTCCAGATCATTTCTTTGTGAAATTCTGCGTAGGTGTGATGCAAAACCACTGAATGCAAAATTTGTGCACATTGAAGCGTTACTGACAGACATGCTGCACTGTCCAGAAACTGGAGTGCCCGTATTAAAACAACAACTCCATAATTTCAAAAAACAGTTTGTACGCAAATGGAAATCATCGAGTTTTAATAAAAAAAATCTTTCTGCAAAATGCACAACAACTGGTTAAACGGTACGGTTGAATTTTCAAAGTGGTCAAAGTCTGCACGAACTACAGCAGGGCGACCTTCACTAAATTTTGAGAATTTGAGTGATCGCAGTAAACGTCGACGTACCGAAAACATCAGAAAAAAGACATCTGCTGAAGAATTGGCATACACAACTCAGATGAGTCAAAGGGCATCGGCAACCCTGTTGTGGCAAAAATATTAAAAGATGTTACCCAAAGTGCATCAACAGCTAGAAAAATAAAGTTGAATATTGAAAAAAGTAAAAATCTAAACTGTATCCAGACAATGACTCCAACACAAGCTCTTGGGATGTTCGTTGAAGCAAATTTGTCACGGAAACAATACGAAGTGATTCAGGGTCTTAGTAAGGCTCTGTATCCTTCGTATTCTGTTATACAAAAGGAGAAAGCTGTATGTTATCCAAATGAGGATGAGATTATCATAACTGAGACCAATGCCGAGATACGTTTACAGGGTCTGTTGGACTGCACTGCATCGTGATTATGCCTTTATTTGGATGAAGTACTTCAATCACTACCTGTAAAAGAAAGACAGAACCTCAAGCTGGTATCGAAATGGGGGTGTGATGGCTCACAGCAGTCTCAGTACAAGCAAAAATTTGACGGAGAAGGAAACAGTGATGCCAGTATCTTCCAAAGCTCTTTTGTCCCTTTAAGATTGCGTACTTCTATTAACGATTGTGAGAAAATCATTTGGAAAAATCCTATTCCTTCGTCACCACGCTACTGTCGACCAATACGATTTCGTTTAATTAAAGAAACAACCACCGTCACGACAGAGGAGATTGAATATGTTGAAAACCAAGCTAAAGACTTACAGCAAACGGAAGTGTCAACAGCAAATGGAGAAATTATACGAATTTCACACAAATTGATGCCTACAATGGTGGACACGAAAGTCTGCAACGCAGCAACTGGTACAGCATCGTCCATGCGATGCTTCGTCTGTGGTGAAACATTCAAGAACTTCAATAAATTTAGTGAAGGTTAGGATTTCAATCCAGAATCATTGCGGTTTGGATTGTCTACATTACATGCAAGGATCAGATTTTTCGAGTCCATACTTCATATATCTTTCAAGCAGGAGATGGGGCTGATGGTCGTAATTCCGAAAGCAGGGAGTGGAAATACCAATGATGGGAACACTGCTAGGAGATTTCTCGCTGATCCTGAAAAGACTTCCGAGATCACGGGCATAAGTATTGATCTAATCGTTAGGCTCAAGATAATCCTTGAAGTTTTGACGAGTGGACACGAAACTGTGACCAGTCACTTTGTTCGCTCACTCAATGCTAAGTTTTTCTAACAGAAATGGGAGGTATTTAATCGAAAGAGGAAAGATCTACAGATAAATATTAGCTAGCTAGATAGGGTCTTAAAAGTATATAAATTAAGAAAACTTAAGTACTATGAAATGAAATATCATGCTCATAAATAAATGCTTAAACTACCATAAACTACTTAACTTAGATAACATGCAAAATAAAAGCTAGTAGCTAAGTTACGGCCAATGTTAGTATCCGACAACAGCACACTGAATAGATGATGTAATCAGCCTACACAACACAACACACCACAACAACAACACCCCTTCGAACTGGTATCCTTGGTAGCAGTACTGCCTGATGCTCTCGACTCCCAACACAGAATGCTACCTAGAAAAAAAGGCCTGTTCGCCGTTTCCTGAGTCTTGCATGTGAGGAGACTCGGCCACTTGCTTGAGCACCAGCAATCGACCTACACCATAGCTCACGAACAAACCCAAAAGTTCAACAAAATTCTGGAAAAAAAATTGTTCTTGGTGATTGGTTAGCCATCACCTGTTCGCAAAGTGAGCAAACACCTACGGATCGTATCCAAATCGATCGACAACCAATCGATCGGCACCCACTCGATTGGTATTAAGTGGCAGCAAAGGCGCGCAAACGGCAACGATATACCTCACAGGACTTGCGACACCACCAGATCGGCGTAATCGACGCAACTGCGGCACAATCGGGGCAATCGGCACGATTGGAGGCAAGGTGGTGATCAGCGAAATTGCGTGGACGACGCAAACATCCATCACCGAATCGGCGTTCTCGACACATCGCAATCGGGGCAATCGGCACGATTGGCGCGGAAAATATTGGAGCAAGCAGGCAACGGAGCACGGAAACCTCGTGTGGACTAAGTTGACCAGCGTTCACCGACGGGCCCAACACTGACACCACACACCATAACCGTGAGTAGAGTGTATCGGTAGGGATATAGCTAGGGCTGATAGGGACTGTTAGGGCCAAAAATTTAATAAAACGCCGTAAAATTAAAATAATTTATCTCTATGGTTTTTCCTCTTATTTTGTAACCTCGGTATGAAAGAGCCGACCCAGAGTGTGGTTAGAGTCACTTAAGGGCTGAGCGGGCGTAACTTAAGGCGAGTTACATTTTGGCGACCAACAAAAAAATATTTCATATTTTTTCGAGGTAAGCGAGGGAGGAGAACGGTAGTGACAATCGTTTACGCCGGTGATTCTGGTAATTGATTCCGAATTCAGCCACTGGTAAATGAAACGTTACAAAACATCATTTTTCTGAAAATATATTGTGATACAACTTTCCAATAACTGCAACAATCGGTAAACGTAGTCCTTAACACGTGATTCCATAGTGAGCAGCAATAGATCATTCAAGAACAAAATCATCGTCACGATAGACAATCGATCTGATCATTCTATTGTTACAAAGCAACACGTGACAAACAATTCTTTTCAGAGGAAGCGAACAAATTTCTTAGGTTATCAAATTTGATGAAAATTGCTTACGATCATTTGTAGAATATATATTTTTTTCGGTGTTCAGTATGGACAACTTTATCCGTCAGTATTTTGGAATGAACGTCGCTCATTTGTTCGACGATGAGCTATTACACGAATTGGCAATACGCGGAATAGACGCGAAAAGTGAGTCACGATCAGTGCAGGAGCGAAAATGTAGATCAGAACTTAAGAAAGAAGGAGCAGATCATGCATCCACAAAAGAGTACGAAAATGTTTGGAAATCTGTAATGGATGAGTTGGAAACTTGTGACAAATGTGTGCAAGGTATTAAACAAAAACTGGAAAGCCGAGATTACAAAAAAGCACCTGATCAAAAATATAAATCTCGCTTGCTTCACTATCTGTTTCGCACGTTACGATGCAAACCGTATACAACAACCGATGCAGAAAGAAACACTATTTCCGAGATTGCAGGGCAATGTGTGAGGCTCTTAAACACTTTTTATTCAGTTGCATCACCGTATCCCGAAGTTCGGAGTGCGGAGATCAGTATTGTGAACGATAGTTTGCTTAAACTGCGCTATACGTTTCCAGAAGATAATGCTGATGCAAGCAGTAACACGCATAATCCAAACCCTAGTAATCAACGAGGAACACAGGGTGAGGAAAGGGATGAAGAAATTCTAAATGTGCGGGAAGGTTTGTTTCCTGTCCCAGAGGTTGATGAGTTAGAAGAAGATGATGATGAAGGGGAAGGAGCTGTAGGTGGTGAACCCACAGAGGAATTGGAAATTTTAAAAAATCAGAACTCAGAATTGAAGTCGGCTGTTGAGCAATTGCTGATTAAAATTAGGAATATGGAAATAGAAATGAAAAATTTCAAATCTCAACACCATTCAAAAAACAGCACTAGATTGACCTTACGTAATGAATTTTTGGAACAAGATGAGCCAGACCCTGTAGAACCGGTCAAGGCAAAATTTTCCTATAAGGAATTTCTCGATTGGTTGGAGAAAGACCAAAATCTGTTAGGAAGAGGATCTCTAAATTCAGAAAATAATCAACAAGAAGAAGCGGTTCCAAATCGATCTCCTGCTAAAAGTACTAATCTGATTCGGGAAAGCTTTAACCAACGTCTTCCAATTCACAAATGGAACATTCGATACGATGGTGCCGATAACGGTCGTCGTTTAAATGAATTTTTGCGGGAAATTGAATTTAATGCACGATCAGAAGGATACTCTGATCAAGAACTTTGTAATTCTGCGTACCACTTGTTCGTCGGTAAAGCACGTTCCTGGTTTATGGAAATCAGTGAACATAATGAGATAGGTACTTGGAATAACCTTGTGAGTGAACTGAAACGAGAGTTTCTGCCACCCGATTTAGATTATCAATATGAGCGACAAGCTCACTTCCGAAAGCAAGGTACGAAAGAGCGTTTTCAGGATTACTACCTAGAAATGACTCGTATCTTTCGGAATATGAGTACTCCACTGGACGAATCGAAAAAGTTTCAGATTCTCTTTCGTAATCTCCGCTCTGAGTACAAAGGTGCCATGTTGGCAGCAAACATTTCAACTATTTCGAAGATGCGAGAGTTCGGCAAAAACTTCGACGCCATCAACTGGCAATGGTTTGTACGAAATGAAAGGGAAAATTTGAGAGCGTATAAACCAAACGAAAGGGAAGATGTGAGAGGTTACAAGTCAAATGAAAAACAAATCAACGAGATAGGTGATGGAAGAAGACCACCATCGAATAATAATCGATCATGGAATAAGGGAGATAACTTTAAAAAAGAGTTTGGGAACTCTAACCGACAAACTAATTTCAAGAGTAATCACCAATATCAGTACTCGAAACACAATTTGTCTCAAAATAAGGCAGCGGACCAGAAGCAAGAAAAATTGTCGGGAAACACCGATTATCAGAAACCAGGGCCTAGTAGAGTTCTGAACCCACTAGAGAAAATTCTGAAAAGCTACATTCCAATGAAAAAGGGAACTTGTTTTAATTGCCATAGTTTTGGACACAATCATACGCAGTGTTCTCAAGACAAACAAATATTCTGTGAAGTATGTGGTTTTCCTGGCTTTGTACAGAAAGATTGTCCCTTTTGTCCTACAAAAAACGTGAGCAAGACTGCTCAGTGAGGCAGGGCGGTCTTGATATTCACACCGGAAGCCCTCAAAACGATGAACTCAATTGTATTAATTCTATCCTTACTGAGCTCGGTTATCAGTCTGTGGTTGTTAATTCCCAGTGTGAGGAGGTAAATACAGTATTTCTCCACCCACAAGGAGATAATAGACCTTTTGTGTGAATTGAATTGCTAGGAATGAAATTAACAGCACTCTTGGATAGCGGGTCTAATCGGAATATTTTGGGTAAGGGATCAGAACGCCTTGTTGAGAATCTGAACTTATCTTACTCACCTTCTGATTTAACACTTATAACTGCTGAGGGGCATCCAGTACAGGTTTTGGGTGAATTAGAAATTCCTGTGTTGTTCAACGGAATTACGAGAATTGTTCCCTTTGTTGTTGCACCTTCTTTGAAGCGACAATGCTATCTGGGAATGTCATTCTGGGATCAATACGGAATATATCCCTCTCTGCAAGACTCATTTATTGAAACTATCGACGCTTCCGAAGAAATTTTCGAAAATGAGATGTCGTTGACCTTAGAAGAACAAAACGAGCTGCACGAAGTAAAAAAATTGTTCTTGGTTCCCGAACCTGGTAATATTGGATGTACACAAGTACTCACTCATACTATTGATATCAAGGACGAATTTCGTGAGCACCCTCCAATTCGTAAGAATCCATACCCATGGAGCCCTGAAATACAACGTAAAATTCACTTATCTTTGGACAATATGATCAAAGACGATATTGTTGAACGGTCTTGCTCCGATTGGTCACAACCTGTGGTACCAGTCGCTAAGCGAGACAGTGACGCTGTTCGTCTTTGCTTAGATGCTAGGGAGTTAAACGAACGTACTAAACGGGATGCATACCCACTTCCACATCAAAATCGTATCCTTAGTCGACTGGGATCTTTCAGATATCTCACGACTATAGATTTGAGCCAAGCTTTTTTGCAAATTCCACTTAGTCCTGAATCTCGTCCATATACGGCATTTTCTATTCCTGGAAAGGGACTTTTTCAATTTAAGCGTCTTCCCTTCGGGCTTGTTAACAGTCCCGCGACGCTTAGCAAACTAATGGACCGAGTGTTGGGATTTGGTGAGCTAGAACCAAACATTTTCGTCTATTTGGATGATATTGTTGTGGCTAGCAAGACTTTCAGAGAACACATTAATCATTTGAAGGAGTTAGCAAAGAGGTTGAAAGAGGCTAATTTGCGGATTAATTTAACGAAATCAAAATTCTGTGTACCTGAAGTGCCTTATCTGGGCTATATTTTGTCAAAAGATGGTCTTAGGCCCAATCCAGATCGTGTTCATGCGATTGTTGCGTATGAGGTGCCTAAATCCGTCCGTGCACTCCGTAGATTTCTAGGTATGGTAAATTATTACCGAAGATTTATTGAGCAATTTAGTGCACTTACTGTCCCTTTGACCAATTTACTTAAAAATCGTCCGAAAAGGATTGAATGGAGCTCAGAGGCAGATCACGCATTTCGGAAGATCAAGGAAAAATTAATTAGCGCACCCGTAATGGCCAACCCTGATTTCAACCTCCCCTTTACTGTACAAACAGATGCGAGCGATCATGCAATCGCTGGTGTGTTAACCCAAATTCTGAACGGCTACGAAAAAGTAATCGCCTACCACTCGGAAAAACTATCTGGCGCGGAGCTTAACTACCACGCCGCTGAAAAGGAAGGATTGGCTGCCATACGATGCATCGAAAAATTTCGATGTTACATCGAAGGAACCCAATTCACTCTAGTTACCGATTCTTCGGCATTAACCTTTATTATGCGCTCCAAATGGCGGACATCATCTCGACTATCACGATGGAGTATTGAGTTACAACAATACGATATGGTACTGAGACATCGTAAGGGTCGGGAAAACATCGTGCCAGACGCTCTGTCTAGATCAATGGAGGTTTTAGAAGTCGAAACAAAAACTGATTGGTATTCACGGTTATTCATTTCGGTCCAACGTGAACCAGAGAAATATATGGATTTCAAGATCGAGGGAAAGAAACTTTATAAATTGGTCTCTTCACAGTCTGATGTGCTCGACTATGCCTTCAACTGGAAGCTGTGTACCCCTGAATCGATGCGAAATGAAATTATTTCCAAAGAGCATGACAGCGCTTTCCATATTGGCTTTGAGAAAACCATTGATAAAATTAAAAAACGCTATTACTGGCCACGAATGTCGGCAGATGTGAAGCGCTATGTAAGTAATTGCGAGGTTTGCAAAAGAATTAAGCATTCGACCACATCGGTTGTACCAGTAATGGGTAACCAACGCGTCACAACCAAACCATTCCAGATTCTCACAATGGACTACATCCAATCTCTTCCGAGAAGTGCTCGAGGCAATACTCACCTTCTTGTCCTTATGGACGTATTTTCTAAATATTGTCTCCTGACTCCTGTGCGCAAGATTTCCTCTAGTAGTGTTTGTGAGATTCTGGAACAGCAGTGGTTCCGACGGTTGTCAGTGCCACAGTACCTCATTTCAGACAATGCGACCACATTTCGTTCGAAAGAATTCCAAGCCTTACTGTCAAAATATGAAGTACAACATTGGGCTAGCGCAAGACACCGTAGTCAAGCGAACCCTAAGGAGCGACTAAACCGTACCATCAACGCTATGATTAGTAGCTATGCACGGGAGAACCAAAGAATGTGGGACTCAAAGATCTCAGAAGTAGAGTTCGTGTTAAACAATACAATTCATTCGACAACCAAGTTCACCCCTTTTAAAGTGATCTTCGGTCACGAAATCGTCATAAAGGGATCCGAACATCGTATTTCAGATGAGAGAGAACTATCCGAAATGGACAGGATGGAACGTATGAAGATTGTTCACAAATCGATCTTCGAAAAGGTTGTAGATAACCTTCAAAAAGGCCATGAGAGTACCAAACAACGGTATGACCTCAGACACAAAAGATATTCTCCAACTTTCGATATTGGTCAAAGAGTGTACAAACGCACTTTTCGTCAGTCTTGTGCTGCTGACCATTTCAACGCCAAGTTAGGCGAAGTGTATGAGCCATGCATTGTTCTGGCCAAGAAAGGTTCTTGCTCATATGAGGTTGCTGACCTTAATGGAAACAACCTTGGTGTTTTTTCAGCAGGTGATTTAAAAGCATAAATATGTGAATAAGTATGTGTATTAATGTCAATTGTTGTGAAATGTGGAGTAGACATAAATTGGATGTGATCATCGTAAATTGTTTTGTTTGAAGATTCTCCCAATAGTCTTGTCCAAGAAATCACCCGTGCTATCTGCATTGAACACGAAATTATAAATCCATGGATCCAACAAAAAAATTTTAGAAGGTTAGTAAACCTTTTTTTGTGTGAAATATATGCATATATATACCTGTACAGTTGTCATATGCAAAGTCAAATTAGAAAAATATGTATGTACACTAATCACTTATAGTGATATTGGTATTATTTGTTTCTCTGATCGTTAATAAACCTCTGATCTTGGCAACCAAACCGATATAGCTGGAAGATTAGATTCCGACTCCCCAAAGAGTTCTTGAGAAAAGACTTTTTTGGCATTTGAAAACCCCGATATCTGTTTTGACCTTCAAAAAGGTCAAACTACAATGTAAATTGACACACTCACCATAAGCAAACATTTTCATCACATTTGATTTGAATTCTATTAGAAAAATTATTATTTGGCAACGATAAGTTCACCAATGAATGATCACGGGCCCACTATTCAACAACACGATATCACTTGTCATTGTCACGCCGGCAAAAATCGAAGTAATGTTTCTTATTGGAACCGAATTGAAGTAGTGAATTTCTTATGTGACAGTTGATTTGCAAAGAACACTTTGTCTAACTCGTTTTCAAAATGCAGTCCGCTTTCTCATTTTCTTTGATTGTTAAAAAAAAGCTATTTTTCAACTGTAAATACTTTATTTTTGTTATTGAATGTTACTATTTGTTAAATCACTAACGGATCTTTGATCTGTAGTATATTTTCTTAATATAGATGAATTAAGTAAATTAATTATCACAGTATGTCATTAAAATTTTGTTATGTCCTATTTATTGACCATAAGCTGTAATTGGTACAGGTGCGGTATGGCGAAAGTTGTTATTAGGTATCCTTAAAAAATTATTAATTTCATTAATAATTTTTACCCGAGCTGTATGGAAGTGTGACCAGTCACTTTGTTCGCTCACTCAATGCTAAGTTTTTCTAACAGAAATGGGGGTATTTAATCGAAAGAGGAAAGATCTACAGATAAATATTAGCTAGCTAGATAGGGTCCTAAAAGTATATAAATTAAGAAAACTTAGGTACTATGATATGAAATATCATGCTCATAAATAAATGCTTAAACTACCATAAACTACTTAACTTAGATAACATGCAAAATAAAAGCTAGTAGCTAAATTACGGCCAATGTTAGTATCCGACAACAGCACACTGAATAGATGATGTAATCAGCCTACACAACACAACACAACACAACAACAACACCCCTTCGAACTGGTATCCTTGGTAGCAGTACTGCCTGATGCTCTCGACTCCCAACACAGAATGCTACCTAGAGAAAAAAAGGCCTGTTCGCCGTTTCCTGAGTCTTGCATGTGAGGAGACTCGGCCACTTGCTTGAGCACCAGCAATCGACCTACACCATAGCTCACGAAGAAAACCCAAAAGTTCCACAAAATTGTGGAAAAAAACTGTTCTTGGTGATTGGTTAGCCATCACCCGTTCGCAAAGCGAGCAAACACCTACGGATCGTATCCAAATCGATCGGCAACCAATCGATCGGCACCCACTCGATTGGTATTAAGTGGCAGCCAAGGCGCGCAAACGGCAACGATATACCTCACAGGACTAGCGACACCACCAGATCGGCGTAATCGACGCATCTGCGGCACAATCGGGGCAATCGGCACGATTGGAGGCAAGGTGGTGATCAGCGAAATTGCGTGGACGACGCAAACATCCATCACCGAATCGGCGTTCTCGACACATCGCAATCGAGGCAATCGGCACGATTGGCGCGGAAAATATTGGAGCAAGCAGGCGACGGAGCACGGAAACCTCGTGTGGACCAAGTTGACCAGCGTTCATCGACGGGCCCAACACTGACACCACACACCATAACCGTGAGTAGAGTGTATCGGTAGGGATATAGCTAGGGCTGATAGGGACTGTTAGGGCCAAAAATTTAATAAAACGCCGTAAAATTAAAATAATTTATCTCTATGGTTTTTCCTCTTATTTTGTAACCTCGGTATGAAAGAGCCGACCCAGAGTGTGGTTAGAGTCACTTAAGGGCTGAGCGGGCGTAACTTAAGGCAGTTACAAAACCGATGCCAGAAAGTTCGATAAATATGCACGTGAAACGGCTGAGTTGTATGTTACTCTGTATCCATGGCAGCCAATGACACCAACACTCCACAAAGTCCTAATGCATGGAGCTATCATGATTAGGCATGCGGTTCTACCAATAGGAATGCTATCTGAGGAGGCAACAGAGGCGAGAAATAAACATTTCCGTTCATATCGCTTGAACTTCTCTAGGAAGTTTTCCAGAAAGATGTGCAACCGGGGTATTCTAAACAAACTACTTTTATACTCAGATCCATATATTACAAGCATGAGACCAAAGGCAAAGAAGAGAGATATTGTATTTTCACATGACGCATTAAAGCTCCTGAAACCAGGAGTCTCGATGGATGACGATGACGGTGATAAAGAATCAGAGACTGACACTGATTCGGAAGCTTGAAACAAACTTAATTTTTATTGTCACCTTCAAAGAGTGAAAACATGTCATTGAAATAAATCTACGTTTGTACTCACAACTTATGTTTATTTTTTAAAAGTTGGTTCTGACGAATTGGTTTTAAATTCGTAATAATTATGAGATGATACATGAATTTTTATTAGGTTAACTAAATCACGTGGTTTCATTTTTGAATGATTGAACTGCCATCCGGTCCAAAATAAATAATTCAAAAATAATAATTCTAAATTCAACGATTGAATTAAACAGTATAAGAAAAGTTTGGACCCAGTCTGGTTTATTTTTTTATCTACAAAGATAATCACCGTTTGCACCACAGCATGAAAAGATAAATTGACACATGGCAATTGGACAATTAGACAACTGACACACCACGCTCCTCCCTTAGCTCAGTCGGTAAAGGCGGAGCTACAAAGCAAGACCATGCTGGAGGTGGCTGGGTTCGATTCCCAGTCGGGTCTAGGCATTTTTCGTGAGGGAAATTTCTCGACTCCCTGGGCATATGGTATGATTGTAGTTGCCACACAATCATACTAATGCAAAAATGGTTCTTGGCATCGGAAGCTCTCAATTAAAAACTGTGGCAGTGCAATTAAGAACACTAAGTTGAGAAGCTGGCAAAGCTCGTATGAAGAGCGTCAAAAGACAGGAAGAAGAAGAAGAAGACAATTGACACATGACAATTGGAAATAATTTTTTCTATAAAGGCGAATGTCTATCATCAAAATGTCATTTATGAAATTTTAAAAAATAATACACAAACGAATTTTTGAAAAAAAAATTAAAATTTTGTTATTGATTCAAAAATTGATTTTTTGGCTTTTCCAAGCATTTTCTGTCCACTGTGGATTTTTTACTAGATTGTATTTTTTCCTAATTTTTGAGAAATCTTCATCATAGTTTGGAGAACAAATTTGAGCTCTACGATATATCGTTCTTCAGTAATAAATTTTTCAAGTGAACGATGTTCGTGAAAATCAAAAAACTTCTTTTGGCGTTTTCCAGGAGAACTGGCAACCCTGATTTTTTTTAAATATTGCCTTGTTCATATATCCATAAATTCTACGCATAGACAACGTAACAAACGTAGACAACGTAAAAATCTGAGACCCTTCGGCCCAATCTGTATGACAATAAAAAAAACCCACGCCATAACAAATAAAACGAAACTTCACACTGGTAGGTGAATTCAATGTTGCAAAATGGTGGTAAACGAAATATTCATGCTTTACATTAGTTATACATACAAAATATCACATAAAACAGCGGAAAATAATTTTGGCCAGTCCTTTACCTCAGTTACTCCACTGTGCAGCGTCTTGTCTTGTTAACTTCGCGCCGCGGCGATTTTTACTTGACCGGAGTGACTTCGGGAGTCCATAGTGGGCACGATTTCTTGCCAAAATGTTAGAATACATAAATAATTTGAACAAATCTAGGGTTTTTTTCTTCATTAGGGCGAATCTACAATTGAGAGATTCTTTTCGGGCTCGCTCTCTTTCATTCATTACAGCGCCATTATAAAAGCAGGCATTTGTTAGTACAGATCGAAACACAACAGTGCTGGCTGGCATACTCTACAAATAGTAGAATGAAAATCGTAAAGGTGATTGGTTTATGAATGAAAGAGAGCGAGCCCGGAGAGAATCTCTCAATTGTAGATTCGCCCTAATGAAAAAAAAAAAACCCTAGAAATAAACGCGACTTTCAGTTCAATAAACCATGAAGCAATATTTCAATTCAATGGTTTTGTTGTATTAATTCATCAATGTTTATTAATTCAACAAGTGCGCTTAGTTGGGTAAAGAAAATATTTTGTTTCAAACAACAAAACTTTCAGTTTAATTCTATAAAGCATGAAGTTTTATTTCAATTAAATGGTTTTGTTGTATTAGTTCATCAATGTTTATTATTCCAACAAATGCGTTTAGTTGGCTTAAGAAAACATTTAGTTTCGAGCAACAAAACACGATGTTCAATTCTATAAATTCTATGCCTGAGGTTTTATTTCAACTCAAAGGTTTTGTTGTATTAGTTCGTTAGTTTTATTGTTCCATATTTAAACCAAAATTTTTCCCAATCACAATCGTTCTACAAATACGCTGTTACGTTTAAGTAAATAGCCTATGTTGAGTACTAGATATATATAGCCTTAGGAAGGAAATTATACCTAGAAAGCATTATTTATAAATAAGCGTATCGTACAGATAAAATACACCACAATGGTAGTTCTAAAACTAGCTTGAAAATAATTTCTAAGAAAAGATTAGTTGGCAGAAAGTCATTATCGTTGCCCGTGGTATGCTATACGCACACCAGCTCACACCATTTCCGCTAAACTAGAACGTTGGTGAAGTCGTAGAAGCCGGTCGCAAAATTGGAGCCGTCTTGTACACCGCTGCAGAAATTACTACACTGGTGATCTCGTGCACTAAAAACGATTGGACTACTGGACGTTTAGCTGAGACAGGTTTGTAAGTGCGTTACTTCACGATTAGGGCGAGCTAAAGTACGGATTCTCGACTTCCTACAGACTCCAATCGACGGTAGGCACGCTATCGTTAAGACAACCCTACAATACTGGTAATACAGAACGGTGCCAGACAACGAGACGATCATTGTAAGTGCGGTAAAATATCAACGCAATCTTAAAATCAAACAGCATTGCCACGCGCATTCACAGATATCCATCATCACTAGCAGTTACCACGGACCAAGACATCCGACGATATTAGGCTCGGTGCTACGACTCCGCAGTTTGACCTTCGGAGGATTGCATGTTTGTAAGTGTGCCCAGAGCCGAGTGGCCAGCGTCTAGATTTAGAACCGCTGTTTCTCATTTCCAGATAATTCCCCACACACAAAAGGAACGCGGAGAGATAAGATCGACGTCGAAACTATTGGATAGGCACTGCATGTGAATACACGTGGCAGCATCGTGTGTAGACAGTGCAAGTCTATTCGTACGGTCAACCAACCGACACGCACAGTCACACGGGAGGAGACGATAGAAATTGGGGGCACTCACACATCAGCAGAAGAGGCACACGCACATTCTCAGAACAAAGCCTTCCTATACCAAGGAGGTATGCCGTAGACAATCTCGCCATGCGTAACCAATAGTAATGTGCTTTTGGCCTCAGGGCTTTGTTTTTAGCGCGTATTTCGACATCTGAGGTGAAGCGTGCCACAGGGCGGTGTAAGCACGACAGAAGCCGAAGTACCAATCAGTCTCGACGAGGAGAGTGCCTGCAGAGAAGGGACAGACGGCTAGTGAGTGGCGTTGTAGCGTTGTTCAACACCATCGGTCAAGTGACGACAGAGAGCGGTACAAGATACGGAGTCGGTGTGTGTGTACGATACAAGGAGGAACGTACGCTTGCTCAGGGTGGTAGTTGCGTGCGCTCCCACTCTCCCGTATGCGAATGGTGTTGCATGGTGTTGTATGGTGGTGTGCGTCAGCGAGACCGCAAGTTCTGCGTCGGCGATACGAGCAGCGATACAGATGGCTGGTAGTATAGAAAACGGGCCCGTGAGTACTCAAAATGTTAGACTTTAGGTAATGCGCAGATGAACTAGGAGGCGCGTAGGGTGGAAAAGCAGGCTATTTTTTGTGATGTCTATGTATCGAGAGGAGGAAATAAAATAAGATGATGTTTCAAATTCGGTAATTATGTGTTTTGGGTTTTGAGCCACTTTCGATAGAGCTGGTCGGTAGTCGTTTCGTGCCTTCATTCCACACGAACGACAAGAAACGTTATATTGGCGCCCAACACAAATTACCCACACACGCTTTTTGCCGGTAAGTTATAAGTTCGTTGGATAAATTTTGGATTAGTTTGGGGATTTAAGCGTTAGTTGTTGAATTTTAACATTTGAAAAATGGATTTCTCGCATTTAACCAGCGAGGAAATCGCTTATGAGTTAGCACTACGTCACGTAGTCAACTTGAGTAATATGACTCATCGTAACAAAGTTACGCGCCTCAACGCGCTTGTAGATGAAGAAACCACCAAGAAGACTTTTTACATCAGTTCAGAACATGTTATGGACCCATCTGTCAATATTGATACCTGTGCGGAAGGCATCAAACAGTTAAAAACATTTATTGATGTGGCACGCAAAACAGCCAATTCTCATGATTTATTAATAGCTCATTCGAGACTCATGCACTACAAAAATCGCCTAGCGATTGTTCAACCTCCAGAAAGTTCTACTGAATCGTTGGATTCACTTCGCAAATTTGTAAATACCTTGTTCGCGAACATCAGTAGTGCGCATATCAATCCAGTGAACCAATCAGCGAGCAGGGATCTAGGAGCAATAAGAAAAACACCACAGGGGACTCCACCGAATGCCCAGGCAATGGAATATTCACAGGAAGAAGCAGGTGCAGTAGGCGGTGCTAGCAATTACCAGGAAGTCGCAGCTGCAGTAGGCGGTGCTAGTAATTACCAGGAAGAAGCAGAAAGGTTTGAACAGCAGTCTACTCCGTTAACAAGGACAGCACATCCAGAAAGCGTTGAACGTGGTCGAGGAAGAGGAATTTCGGTGTCACCAAGGTTACCGGTCAATAATCTCATGTACAGCAACATAGAAAGCCGCCGAAATATGAATGAGGATCAGAGAAATGTCAACAACGGGGAGGCGTACAACCAACTCCGTAATGACTTGATCAACGACCTACTAAGATTACATGTGCAGTCGCAAAGAGGAGAGCGCACAGGAACAGGAGAAGATAGACGTATGCAGAAGGCAATCCATAACTGGCCCTTTAAATTCAGGGGTGAAAAGGACACAAAATCGTTGAACACATTTCTTGATCGGGTCGAGTCTTTCGCGTTATCTGAAGGAGTTAGTGAAGAGATTTTGCTGGCGTCGGTAAAGCACCTCCTGCAAGACGACGCGTTGGATTGGTACGCACGAGCAATTTCTCAGGAAATCCTTACATCCTGGAATGCATTCAAAGAGGAAATACGAAGAGAATATCTACCAGCAGAATACGGACAGTTCATCCGCGCTGAAGCATTCTTTCGTTACCAAGGACAAACGGAACCTTTTCTGAAATACTACAGAGAAATCGTTGCGCTATTTCGCTTTGCGCAGCCAAGGATGTCGGAAACGGAAAAATTCTTCATGGTAAAGAAAAATATGAATGCAGAATACGCATCCACGGTTGCGGCAGCCAGGCCACGCACACTGGAGGAACTAGTTGAAGTTTGTGCAAGTTATGATAATACAAAATTTCTTATAAATAGACAACAGCGGCGTGTTCCCATACCTCATGAATCATTACTCGAACCAAGCCTAGCTACACCCACTGCAAATACCTCACAAAGACAAATGGGAAACACATCACACTCTCAAAGATTTGGTCGAGTGCACGCTATAGACATCGAGCCTTTTATGGAAACGTCAGTACATGCGACACCCTCTCAAACGGTTCACGAATCGGAAAAAGATGAAGAGTATTGGAACCTCAAGATCGACCAACTGATGGAGCAGGTCATCGCAATCAGAGCATATGTGGACCGTAGGTTTACGAAAGGAGCATCGTCATCAGCATATAGTTCATCACAAAAAGGCAGATTGGATACAGAGTTACAGCGTACGCCCTGGCGAACAACACAACAGTTCCCCCAGCAACAGTTTACACAACAACAACAACCGAATCAGCAGCAATTCCAACAAACGGGATCCACCATACCACAACTCCGGGAGCATATGTGGCAACAAGGGGTGCATCAACAATCTGCACAACACCGACAGCAAGGCGCAGTACTACATGCAGGACAAGAGGCACAAGAAAACAGACGCATGCCGCTAGTATGCTGGAATTGTGAGGAAGAAGGTCATCGCCACGTCGAATGCAGGAAACCGCAGGCATATTTATTCTGCCATGGATGTGGCAGGAGAGGATACACGCTACGCAATTGCAATACGTGTCGTTCGGAATCGGAAAACACGAACGCGGGGAATCTTCAGTAGAGGGGCGAGAATCTCCGCAATCATCACATTCCCTCGCTGATGCAATAGAATTATCTAACTTGACCACCATTATTATAAATCCTGGACGTGACAACAGGCCACACGCCGTTATAGGAGTGCTTGGCAAGGAATTGACGGCCTTACTCGACAGTGGTGCAAATTGCTCGTTATTAGGTGGAAAAAACGTAAACATTGTGGAGGAGCTAGGACTGAGAAAAGGCACGGTTGTAGGAGGAATAAAGACAGCGGATGGTACAAGACATGCAATTACTAACTTTGTTCGGCTTCCGATAGCGTATAACCATCGCAATGAAACACTTCCGTTGTTACTTGCGCCGTCCATACCAGACTGCGTTATTCTAGGCATGGATTTCTGGGACAAATTTGGAATAAAACCGATTTGTTGCATGCTGCAAACAACGACTGTTAACGAAACGCTTGAAGAGGAGCCGATGAAAATACTAACCCCAGAACAAAAACAACAACTGGATGAGGTAATTGAACTGTTTCCAAAAGCAGAAGAGGGAAAACTCGGAAGAACGGACCTGTACACACATCGAATCGATGTGGGAAATGCAGCACCAAAAAAGCAGCGCTACTACACGATGTCCAAATACGTCCTAGACGAAGTTAATCGGGAAGTGGATCGGATGCTGGCATTAGACGTCATAGAAGAAGCCATGTTCTCGCCGTGGAACAATCCTTTAGTGGCGGTGAAAAAGAAGACAGGCAAATACCGCGTGTGTCTGGACGCTCGGCACCTGAATTCTATTAGCGTCAACGAAGGTTATCCTATACCACAAATTGCAGCTATTCTTAACAACCTCAGTGGTTGTTCGTACATTTCTTCGATCGACTTGAAGGACGCGTTTTGGCAGTAACCACTCGACATTTCTTCCAGGCCACTCACAGCGTTTACGATACCACAACGCGGTCACTACCAATTCAAAGTCGTCCCATTCGGTCTCTGTACCGCAAGCCAAGCGCTAGCACGCCTCATGAATCACTTGTTCGTGGATCTCGAGCCGCAGGTGTTTTGTTATCTGGACGACATTATAATTTGTTCACGTACATTTGAAGAGCATATGAGCCTACTTGCGGAGGTGGCAAAACGTTTAAAGCAGGCCAAGCTAACTATTTCCTCAGAGAAGTCGAAATTTTGCAGAGCAGAAATGAAATATCTGGGGTACGTGCTCAACGAACATGGTTGGAACGTGGATCCTGAGAAAATAGAGTGCATAGTCAAGTTTCCTGCACCCACAACAAGGAAAGACGTTCAGAGATTTCTAGGAGTCTGCAACTGGTATAGGCGTTTCATTGCTGATTTCTCCATGATAGCCGCGCCCTTAACGGAGCTAACGAAAACGAAAGTGAAGTTCCGATGGTCAGTAAAAGCAGAGGAAGCGTTTCTGAAACTTAAATCGGCGCTTGTATCAGCTCCGGTTTTGACGATGCCGGATTATTCCAAACCGTTTAGCGTTGCTTGTGATGCAAGTGACGTGGCCATCGGTGCGGTGCTCTCACAAGACATTGGCGGCGAGGAACATCCGATAAGTTTTTTTTCTCAAAAGCTGTCAGCTTCCGAACGGAAGTACTCAGTAACTGAGAGGGAGTGCTTGGCAGTGATCCGGGCCATAGAGAAATTTAGAGGATACGTTGAAGGAACAAAGTTCGTGGTCTTTTGCGACCACGCTGCGCTGAGCTACCTAAAAACCATGAAAAATCCAACATCCCTTATGAGCAGGTGGCTTTTGCGGCTGAATTCCTTCGACTTCGAAATAAAGTACAGGAAAGGTGCCTTCAATACTGTTCCAGACGCTTTATCGCGCATCCTTGCAACAACCGTATTTTCATCCAACAACTCAGAAAATTCGTGGTATCAGAAAATAATCGACAGAGTTAAGGAGAATGGAGACAGTTTCCCCGATTTTCGCCTCATTAACGACGAACTGTACAAAAACTGCACATGCAAGAATGATATCGGAGTCACGGTGCACAAATGGAAGAAGGTTGTCCCATTGGAGGAAAGGATAGTGTGTATAAAGAAGTTTCACGATGCAGATTCCGCTGCCCACCTAGGGTTTCACAAAACCTGGCAAAAGCTACAAACCCACTTCTACTGGCCAAAAATGGCGCAAGATGTAGCCCAGTACGTGAGAAATTGCAGCGCATGCAAAGCAAGCAAAGCTTTGAGCTCGACTATGATGCCAAACTTGGGAGGGCCTAAGCCGGCACGGATCCCGTGGGAACTTATATCAATTGACTTTGTTGGCCCCTTCACTCGTTCTCGGAAAGGAAATACGGTTCTGCTGGTTGTGGTCGACTGGGTAACTAAGTATGTGTTGACGTATCCGATGCGATCGGCAAACGCAGTGGAAATGGTGCGCTTTCTAGAAGAAGAAGTATTTCTGAAATTCTCCCGTCCACGTATCGTTCTATCGGATAATGGTAAACAGTTTATATCAGCCGTATTCAAGTCCCTTTTGGCAAGGCACAATATTGAACATATGAGAACGGCGTACTACTGTCCGATGGTTAACAACGCCGAAAGAGTCAACAGAGTGCTGATTACGTGTGTTCGAGCGCTGCTGGACGAGGATCATCGCGCATGGGATGGGCAGCTTCCGGCAATAACAGCTGCAATAAACAGCGCCAAACACGATGCGACAGGGGTCAGCCCACACGTAGCAAATTTCGGCCGTGAATTAATTCTTCATACAGACTTGTACACACAACAAGACCTAAACACGCCAAAGGATCCTAACGTAGCGCAAGACGTACGTCTATCCACTATACGGCGAATCCAGGAGTTCGTGGCGCAGCAAATTCGCGCCAACCACGCGAAGACGAAGCAGCGGTACAACTTGCGTACGCGAGCCGTTTCGTTCCAGATAGGAGATGTCGTTTGGCGCAGAAATTTTACGCTGTCATCAAAAGCGGACCATATCAACCGTAAGCTGGATCCTAAATTTATTCCGGCAATCGTCCGGGAGATACGTGGAAGCAACCTTTATACCCTGGAAGACGTCGCGACAGGAAAACGAGGTCAGTACCATGCAAAGGATATAAAAGCAAATTAACAATAGCGAACTCGAGCTATGTCACAAATAAAATTGCCAACTACAAAGCCACAAAATCTTGGGAAGTTTCAAATACCTGGTGCAGTATACTATGCCGTTTTGGAACCAGGACAAACCAATATTCAACGAGTCACATGCAGCTTTGAGGAATCGTAAACCCTCATGAATTTCACAGCTATGTCCACAGGTTACACTGTCAACTATGAGCAAGGAGCTTAAGAAACACCGTTCGAAAGACGGGATATATAGTAATCAGACGTGATGAGCAAAAACTAATTGAAAACTACCTCTCCGTCTCGATGAAATATGTTACCATCGCTAAGGTAATCGCATCATATTCTCGGAAATTCTCGCACTAGTGAAGATTCACACAAAACCTATGTCGCAGCTGAAAGCAGCACCAAAAATCTCGGAATAGATCAAGGAATCAAGATTTTGCGGAAGATCACTTTCTGGTGACGGTATCAAAGCTAATGATGGGTCCAATGACAAAAAAAAAAAAAAAAAATAATCCCCAAACTTAAACTTGTGATTGAAATACAGAGGGTCGGCAAGAAATTCCTCCCCAAAGTAACGCGAACGGAGGCGCGGTAAATCCTCTATACATGGGCTCTTGTCGATCCAGGAAATTAAATCTTCCTTTCTCTTGATCATTCACACAAACAAAATCCAAATTTTTTATGTATATGTATGTACAGTTAGTGTTAAAATTCGTGCATTACAGTATACACATACCTTATCCCTTCTTAGTTTAAAAGGGATTAAGATAAATTTGATTGTCGGTCGCAGCGGAAGAAATGTCTAGAGCAGCAAGATTCAAGAACTTAGTCGGAGACTTCTGGCCATTTAGGATGGCGTTTGATCAATCCCCATTTACCAGAACTCGCTGGTGCTATTTTCAGAAATTAGGAACTAAGAAAAGTAGATTTAGCAAAATTTGGCAAATATGGGATTTGCGTTATATTATATGTGTGCCTTGGTTAAGCTTACCTACGCTTGAGATCCACACAAGTCTGCAAGCTACTTGATCTTTGCGTCTCCGACCGACTTCTTAATGGAAGTAGTTTAAATTTTTCATGAGTCAACTTGCGTAGTGACTCATGAAAAATTTTTCCGTTGCGGCAGTGTGTGTTACGTTTAAGTAAATAGCCTATGTTGAGTA
>JASCZW010003180.1:0-82502 GCA_034211315.2 Aedes japonicus | reverse complement strand
GAATGTGACTTAACTTCAACTTAAGTCGTCGGATAACGCACAAACTAAAAAACGTTATGTTCTGGCGGTGGAATCATAAACTGTAATTCGAACTTCAAAATTACACGCGACGGCTCAACTAGCAAAAACGATCCGGTCTTATCGGAGATTTATTTGGAACTAACTGGTTTTACATTATATGATAGTAACCTTACTGGGTGCGATGTTATTCGACATCCTATCTCTCGCCTATACAAAGGATCGTGAAGCGATCGGTGTGGTATGAGATGGGATGTGTTTGACTAGAATGACTAGAATAATCATATGGAGTGAAAATATTCGGTTATTATTCGGGTCACTCACTGATCAATTATAGTGGTGTGCTTTCGTTAGGTCGAAAGTTTTGAAATTCCCTAAATTGGTGATCAGCGTAAACATGCCGGCCGCCTTGAAATATCTAGTTTCAATCTAATCCTATATACTTTGATAGCTATACAAAACTACTATGCCTATCACCTAACATGCAGATAATAATAAACGTATACACAAGTAATCTCATGTTGCAGCTGCTGAGATGTAATCCTCAATATCTGGCTGTCTCGTCGTCGCCCGTTCATCCTGTTTGGCGAGGTTGTACGTCACATCCATCGACATCACACGTTTATCTTTCGGCATCGCTTTATCCCTTGAATCGACATCGCACGGTCATCCTTCGTCCCGGATGGGAACTGCATCGACGGGGATTCTATGAATGAGATGAGAGGCGATTTTTTAAATGTAAAATGCAAATGACAAACGACTTCCCTGGTCCGCGGAGGCCGTCCGCCTCCGTTAGCGCTGCTGCGCTACCGTTGACCCTCCTTGAGATGATGACAGATTTTCCAAACCGTATGTTCCGTTCAGGTTGAGGCTTCATGGCGAGTTCCTTATTCTTAGGCAGATGTCGATGATGGATGCATGATTAGCTTTACCGATGTACCCTGCTGATCAAACGGAATGGTGCTTGATATCACGATTTACAAGAGACGTTACAAGACACATAACTTTGCGTGGGGCATCCACAACCCCACAGAATACTTGACGCATTGATAACAATGTTATACAGGAAGTGAGTTGAGTGAAACCACTAGATGGAGGCATACGGAACATCAAACATCGGACGTGCGGCTCCAGCCGCGGCGAGGAACTTAACTACGGATGACAAAACATTCTCTGAGCTTTTTCATAATAATGTTGAAAAACAAAGACTTAACTGGTACGCGGAGACCCGCAGGTCTCCGCGACGCCCGAAAGCGTTTGATGGAGACGGAATTAATCCTCTCTGTGAGATAGTGTTGAAGTTGCATCGTTGTCCCGTATAGGGAGGACACAAACTTTGGAAATCGCTCGTTGGTACTCTCCGTCCTTCGTGCGAATATTAACAACCCGAATGTTTCCATCTTTCCCCGGATGAATCTCAGTGACTCGTCCCATGCGCCATCTGGAGAGGTGGTGTATTATCTTCACATAACAGCACCATGGTTCCGACGAAGACGTTGTTCCGTTGCCTGGTCCATTTTATTCGAGTTTGAAGTTCTGAAAGGTACTGAGTAGACCAGCGTTTCCAGATGTGTTGGAGAAAATTCTGAGTTCGCTGCCACCTCGACAACCTGGTCTCGTTGATGTCTTGAAGCGACGGTTCTGGTATTTCCGTGAGTGGCCTTCCCACTAGAAAGTGACCGGGAGTTAATATTTCCATATCGTTCGGGTCATTCGAGATCGGTGACAATGGTCTCGAGTTTAGGCAGGCTTCGATTTGCGCCATCAAAGTTGCCATTTCATCCGATGAAAGAATTGTGTTGCCCACGGTACGCTTCAGATGTGCTTTCATCGATTTCACGGCAGCCTCCCAAAGGCCACCGAAATTCGGAGACTTTGCCGGGATAAAATTGAAGTTGATGTTGTTCATCGCTGTCTCTTCAGCTACTGTTCTCGCAAATTCCTGACTATTGAATAGTTTCCGTAATTCATCTAACTCGCGCCGTGCTCCGATGAAGTTAGTTGCGTTATCGCACATGATTATTTCAGGCCGACCACGTCGGGCGATAAATCTTTTAATGCCGCGATGAACGCTTGACTCGTGAGGTCTCCCACGACCTCCAGATGGACAGCCTTCACCACTAGGCATATAAATACGGCGACGAAACATTTGATGGGTGCTCCCTTCCTGGACGGAGATTTTATGTTGAAGGGACCACAGTAGTCCACGCCCACCCTCAAGAAGGGAGGAGCTGGAGTTACTCGTTCGGTAGGTAAGTCCGCCATAATTTGCTCGTGACGCTTCGGTCGAGCACGGAAGCATTTCACGCAGCGATGAATGACCATGCGTGCCAAGTTCCGAGCTGAAATTGGCCAGTATCTTGCTCGCATGCTGGTAATCAGTAGTTGTTGTCCAGCATGTAGATGTTTGAGGTGGTAATCGACGGCAATGAGATTAGCCAACGGATGTTGATTATCAAGAATAATTGGATGCTTTCGGCCAGTCGAAATGTTGGCATTTGCCAGCCGGCCGCCGACCAGGATCAATCCGTTTACTAAACGTGGCGTTAGTTGGTTAATCCTCGATGTAGACTTGACTTCGCCATTTTTCTGCAACTCGATAAGGTCTGCTGGGAACATTTCCCGCTGAGCTAGAATGAGCAACTGCCTCAGAGCTTCTTCTCGCTCTTGGCGCCCTATGAAGCCAACTCTACGATTTTCACGATTCTTGCAATTGTGGACGAGTCTTCTGATAAGAGCTACTATTCGGATCAAATCGTCCAAAGACGACCGTAGACCGAAGATTGGGCTGGTCTCAATTATTTGTGCTGGGGCCGCTACTACAGGTTTTTCTTCTAGGAGATCGGGATCCAGGTCCTGAGTGCAAGTAGTAGCTGTTGTCGGCCAAGATGTCTTGTCCAGTTCAAGCCAGGGTGGGCCTTGCCACCACATTTTATAGTCCTTCAGTAGATCAGGCGTCATCCCACGGGATAACACGTCTGCGGGATTCTCCAACCCAGCAACATGGTTCCAGATTCCTCCACGAGTGATGTGTTGAATCTCCGACACTCTGTTGGCCACGAACATATTCCAGCGAGAGGGTGGAGAAGCGATCCAACATTTTACGATCATAGAGTCAGTCCAAAAGTATGGTCGAGCTGTTATCTTAATGCTGTGAACGACCTTCTCAAAAAGATGCGCACCGGTGAGTGCGGATGACAATTCTAATCGTGGTATGGAAGTTTGTTTCCGCTTCTTTTCCAGGTCTTCAAGAGGCGCTACCCTAGATTTCGCTGTGAGCAGCGAAGCTGTGACTGTACCATCGAACGACGTGCACCGAAGATATATACATGCCCCGTATGCTTTCTTGGAAGCATCACAAAACATGTGGAGTTCGACGGAGATAGTATCGCTTCCAAAGGCAATCCAACGAGGTACTTGTAATAGCCGTAATCCTTCTAAAGCTTCTCGAAATTCTCGCCAACCGTTTTGAAGTTCTTCGGAAAGGGTTTCGTTCCAGGAAAACTTTGTTCTCCAAAGATCCTGAAGAAATACCTTGCCTTGGACTAATGTAGGTCCAACCAAGCCTAGCGGATCGAAGAGCTTCGCAAAATCAGACAATATGATCCTCTTGTTGATCTCAGTAGCAGGATTCCACTGAGGTACACTGAATCTAAACACGTCCGATCGAGGTTCCCACTTCAGCCCGAGAGTCTTGACGATAGAATTCGATGGGTCGGGATTTAACGACGAGCGGTCATCCCTTAAATATGGTGGAATACTGTCCATAATCTCTTGGGAATTTGAGATCCATTTTCTTAACGTCATTCCAGCCGTGCCTAGCACGTGGATGAGATCCTTAGAAAGCTGCACTCCATCCTCAACGCTGTCCACGCTCTTCAGCATGTAGTCAACGTAAATGATGGTTTCCGATGCGGCAGGAAAATTTGATTTCTCTTCCTCCGCTAGCTTCTTGAGGCAACGTGTTGCCAAATATGGCACCGATGAGGTACCGTACGTTACGGTGGTCAGTGCAAACAGGCGGAATGGTTTTTGATGATCGTCTCTCCACACGATGCAGGTAAGAGGATGGTCCATGCGATGCGTTTTGACCATTCTATACATCTTCTCAACATCGGCTGTCATTGCATACCTCCGCAGACGAAAGCGGAGCGTTATTGAGTTAAGGTCGTCTGAACTACAGGACCAACCATTAGAGTGTCGTTCAACGAGACTCCACTGCTGGTAGCGCAGGATGCGTCGAACACGACACGCAGCTTTGTCGTGGTGCTGTCTGGCTTAATTACTGCATGGTGTGGCAAGAAGTAGGCAACTGGAAACGTACGTAATTCCCATTGTGATATCTCACGCATGTGTTGCATCCGTAGATATTCTTCGATGAAGTCTGTGTACATCCTTTTTACTGTGGGATCTGCATCAAGTCTTCGCTCCAATGCCATGAATCGACGAACGGCTATAGACTGTGACTCTCCTAAACGATCCACCATGAACTGCTTCTTGGGTAGTTGAACGACAAACTTTCCACTCGAATCCCGTGTTGTCGTTTTCACGAAATGTTGTTCGCATGCTGATTCTTCCAGCGATAGAGTGCTGGTGGTGCGACACGATTCCAACTCGAAGAAACGTGCCAACCCTTCTTCAATGCTCTCTGTAGCGCAAGACGATACCGTTGTGAGTGAAGTTGATACTTCCGGAATGCCTCCGGAAACAATCCAGCCCAATAGTGTATTCTGCAATGTCGGACCAGTTTCTCCTAGCTTGATCTGGCGTTCAGCAACCATCAACTCCAGATAGATTTCCGCCCCAATGATCAGGTCAACAGATCCAGACTCGTTGAACGTTGGATCAGCTAGCATAAGTTCCTTCGGTACATTCCACGATCGAATGTCGATGCCTCGTGTGGGCAAATCAACGGTAACACGCGGCAATACATGAAACTTCAAGTTCGTCACGTAATTAGTGACAAGAGAATGCACGTTAGCGAAAACTGCTTGAGTAGAAGCAGTGCGAGACCCGCCGATTCCAACAATTGGTAGATGCTCACGAGTTCTTTTGAACTTGAGCTTCTGGGAAACATTTTCAGAAATATAGCAACGCTGAGACCCAGAGTCCAGCAATGCGCGAGCGATCAAAGAATTGCCATATTGGTCTTGTAGACTGACTATAGCAGTAGATAGCAAAACAGTGTGTGGTACATGTTGTGTGGTTGCAAATGGAACAGCGTGGTAGCTTGTACTGGGGGTGTCTGTGGCGGTGTTGTGTGAATGAGTATGAATTGCATTTGTGGCGGAATTCGGAGCAGTTTCTGAGTGATTTTGTTGTGTTGGCTGAGTGTTGAGTGAGTGACCGTTTGATGTTGGCTTAGCATGTGGTGGTTGCGTGTTCTGTCCAGATGACTTCTTATTTGACTGATTCCCTTGAAACGGTCCCGATTTGTACTGTGAATTCGCGGTGGTCGATGAGTTCGCGTGAAGCAACGAGTGGTGACGTTGGCCACATTGTTGGCACGATCCTCGAGTGCAAAATCTTGCAAAATGCCCTGGTGATAAGCAGTTCAAGCAGAGTGAATTTTTCCTCACGGCATCGACTCTTTCTGAAATTCTCATTTTCGTGAATTTGGCACACTTAAACGCGGAATGCGCAGCATCGCCGCAGAATGGACAGCACACAGACGACTGGATACCTGCATGACTGGTAGAAGGACGAACAATTTTCCTCGGTTCAGCCTGGAATTGCCTTCCAGCTGGAATAGACTGCAACATCGAACAGTGACTTTTTAAAAACTTAATTAAATCTGCATATTTCGGAACTTCTTTAGAGTTATAATGTGACTCCCAATGTCGCAGGGTAGTGGGATGCAGCCGTTTACAGACCATGTACTGCAGCAACGTGCTCCAACCTTCTGGGTCTTCACCGATTTTCGCCAACATTTGCAGATTTTTCTCAAACCCGTTCACGAGTTTGCTTAATGACTCGAAATTTTCCTGACGAAGTGGTTCTGAGGCGAATAACGAGTCCAAATGATTCATCACTAGCAACTTCTTGTTCTCGAAAGCGTTCTCTAAAGCTTTCCATGCAATCGGGTAGTTGGCGGCAGAAATTTCGATCGATGCGATCTCCTGGAGGGCATCACCGATGAGAGTTGTCCGCAGGTACGTGAATTTATCCATGTCGGACAAGCCAGTGTCGTTGTGAATCAGATTTCTGTACGTGTCTCGAAAAGTAACCCATTCCGAGATCTTTCCATTGAATGTGGGCAGTTTCAGCTCCGGGAGCTTAACTTTCGAATGTGGCACGGCCACAGGATGTGGTTGCTGAACCTGCACCGTGTTACGTGAACTAGCGTGAAGAAGCCCTAACATCGACTCCTTTAGACGGTACACTTCATTCTCGAAATCCCGTATAATTTTCGTATTCTCACGATCCCGATGCTTTTGGGTCCTGACATGCCGTTGAAGTCTCGCTTCCATCGTTTCTTCCGTTTCGTCCGTGGATACCTCTCCGTCGACGTCATCGGTGATCAATTCGATACGCATCCGAACGTCGATAAATTTTTGCCAAATATCATCCAGCCTCTCAATGCGCATGTTCAGAGAATGACTTTCATCTCCGCCGTGATCCGATTGGACAAACTCCTTGATATTGTCCAGTGAACAACGTAGCGTACGCTCCTGTTTGTGTAGCAGCCTTAGATCTTCATTTGCTGGCATGATTAATTGTCTTCACTATCACTTTACTCGAACACGATACTCGAATCGACCACGCGGTAATTATTGACAATGGCGGCAATAGCGAACAATCAACAATGGGAGGTCAAGGACAAAGCGAACCAACCTACAATGCGAAAAATCCAATAAGATGGTGGAAGGTCAAGGCTCAGTTCAACTTTTAATAAATCAGACGCCACAAATTTGATCGTGCAATTTCATATGATTTATTTAAACGACTCATTCACTTCATGCAATTTCTCGCCGACGTCGGTCTCACATGCATTAGAGAACCGCGCCACAGACAAACCTGCTCAGACCCCTCAGTACTTATCCTGATTCCGTCGCCAAGCAAAATCCGTCCGGTTCCGTCGAGAATCTTCGATAACAGCTCCGTCGTAGTACGTCGAAAACAACAGCAGTACACCAGCAACAGCACAACAACAGCAGGAACAACAGCAATTAGCAGCACAGGAACGCTTCACCTTCACACAATAGCCAGCAGCAGAAAGTTCAAAGTCAATCACCCGTGTCCTATCGTTCTCCCTTATGGAGAATAATACGTGACCACGCGGTGTGCCACAATACACTTTAATTTCACGATATCCAACGAATCCGGTTCGAAGGACCAAAATGTTCAGAATGTGACTTAACTTCAACTTAAGTCGTCGGATAACGCACAAACTAAAAAACGTTATGTTCTGGCGGTAGAATCATAAACTGTAATTGAACTTCAAAATTACACGCGACGGCTTAACTAGAAAAAAACGATCCGGTCTTATCGGAGATTTATTTGGAACTAACTGGTTTTACACTATATGATAGTAACCTAACTGGGTGCGATGTTATTCGACATCCTATCTCTCGCCTATACAAATGATCGTGAAGCGATCGGTGTGGTATGAGATGGGATGTGTTTGACTAGAATGACTAGAATAATCATATGGAGTGAAAATATTCGGTTATTATTCGGGTCACTCACTGATCAATTATAGTGGTGTGCTTTCGTTAGGTCGAAAGTTTTGAAATTCCCTAAATTGGTGACCAGCGTAAACACAGTTTTGTCAACTCTGGCATCTAGAATCGCCCACGATTTCTCGATGGGGTTGAGGTCCGGACTTTGCCGAGGCCATTCCAGCGGATTGATCCCAGAATACAGCAAGAAAGACTTGCTTTTCTTGGTAGCATGCTTCAGGTCGTTGTCTTGCTGAAATATGAACATTTTTTCAAGACCCTGGATCAGCGAAGCCTCCAGATTTTCTCGCAATATGTTGATGTATTTATCTACCGTCATTATCCCGTCGATTTTCACGAGGTTACCCACTCCACTCCACGAAAAACACCCACAGACTATGACATTTACTTTTACATGATTCACCATGACTTGAATGTGGCACTCCTGAAGCTTCTCACCCGAACTGTACCACAGACGAACCCGCTGCTGTCGATTAAAAAGCTCGAATTTTGATTCGTCCGTTCAGAGTCCGTTCAGAAACCCATTTTCCAAATTTCTACGGGCTTATCATCATGCTCAATAGCAAACCTGAGCCGTTTGGCTTTGCTTGCCTTGCTGATAAGTGGGCAATTCCGAGCAACTTTGTTAATCAGTCCCTGTGCTTTAAGGCGGCGACGAACAGTTCGCCCAGAAACTGATAGCTGAAGGGTTTCCTGGATCTCGCGGTAAAACGGTGGGATCTGGCGTGCCCGACACTTGCGGAAGTGCTACAGCATCGGAAGCAGGTTCCACCAAGCTAAATGTGGCTATTGATGGGCCAGGACTCATCTGGGCCAAAAATAGGATGCGGGACACCCTTCCCCAAGCGATGGAGGTATCCGAGCAGTTAGATACGATTATTTACTTTACGTCATCGCGCAACAACATTGCTAAGGACCTCAAACTGAGCCTCCTTGGGCTTCGCATGACAGTGCAGGCTGCATGTAAGGAGAGGGAAGAGCTGGAAGCCATGCTCCTAGCTGAGCAAAGTGCAAAAGAGTTGGCACGGCTAGCAGCTACCGAAAGGGTAAGGAAGATAATCTCAAAGCAGACCCAAACAGAAGAATCCGTCTCGGTCGGAGAATCCACCCCATCTACCATGGGGTCAGGGACCTCCAAGTGGACTAGGCAGTCCCCGGGGGAAACGGCACCTGGCGCTTCTGAGAAGCGGATAGTGTCAGAAGCCTCAGTAAGGAAGCGAATCTACGCAAACGTGACGGCGGGGTCAGAAAGTCCATCCTCACTACCAGCTCCGGCTGGCCGCAAAAGATCCCAGCGCTAAAGGCGCGACACCCAGCTTGCGTGTTGTCTCATGTGCCAAAGGGGGTCCGAGCGGCAGGGCCCCGACGACAACAACCATCGTTAGCACAGAAGCAGACGCTACCCTAGTAGCACACTTGTTACAGACCCGGTAAAGTGACTGCTTTGTAACTCAAATAAGTCACAAAAAAGTTGTTGTAACCATTTTTGACCGTTATGTGCTGCTTGGGTAGTGCTAGGAGGGGGACGAATGATGACCTCCAGCCGGGCAGAGAAAACCACTGGAACAAGGTCCGAATAAGGGGAAACAGGACGAAAAAATAAATCGAAAAGCAACAGGTAACCGCGGAGAGACCCTCTTCGTTAAGACCGAGGCATCAAAGTTCTCCGAGGTCTTAAAAGCGATGCGCGGGGACGCTAAATTGGCAGGCCTAGGTGCCGATGTGCGGAGTATAGGTGAGGGTGTGGAGGTACGCACCCTCGTCTCACAGGTGACGATCCACTGCAAGAACCTGGATGAGCTCACCGATGTAGACGAGATCTCCACTGCACTGAAGGAACAGTGCAAGGTCGAGGTACGTCTGTGGAAGGGTCCACTCGAGACCCAGGTGTGGCAATCATGAGGATAGCGGCAGTCGACGCAGATGCGGCGTTGAAAATGACGAAGGTGAAGGTGGGATGGTTTATATGCCCAATAAGCCTACACCAGCCGCCGAGGACATGTTTCAGATGCCTAGAGAGCGGGCACATGTTCTGGGTGCTCAAAGGCCCAGATAGGAGACCCAGACATATGCAGAAGGTGTGGCAGCAAAAACCACAAGGCGCGTGGATTGCAAAGGTCCCCACAAATGCTTTGATGTGCGCCGAGAAACCGGACAATAAGCACGACATGAGGAGGGGGCACGTACCCGGTCGCTGCGGGTATTCCAACGAGCCAACCGTAATGCACGTAACCCAACTAAACCTGAACTATTGTGAGGGCTGCCCAGAAACTGCTGTGTCAGACAGTTCGCGAGTTGGCATCGGATATCGCAATAATTTCCTATCCATACCGCATCCCAGCCAACAATGGAAACTGGGTTGCAGACTAGTCCAATATGGCGGCATTATGGACGACAGGCAAGTACCCGGTTCAGGAGGTTGTGTCTACCACAAATGAAGGCTTCGCGGTTGTAAAAGTGAATGTATTGTTCTTCTGTAGCTGTTACGCATCGCTAAGATGGTCGATCGAACAGTTTTCCAATATGCTCGATCGGATGACAACTGAGCTAACTGGATTAAACCCGTTGATTATAGCGGTGGATTTCAACGCTTGGGACTCGAGTGGGGGAGCCGCCTTACCAATCCCAGGGACCAGATTCTTCTGGAGGCCTTGGCTAGGTTCAATGTGAACCTAGCCAACGTGGGTTCCAAGATTATCTACCATAGAAACGAAGCAAAATCGATAATCGATATAGCATTTAGCAGTTCTGGGCTGCTTAGCAATTGGAGGGTGAATGATGGCTACACCCATAGCGACTATGCGGCGGTTCGTTATTGTATCGTCCACAATACAAAGCAGCGTGAGGAAGAAGGAGGATCCACTCCATTCACACGCAGATCGAGGACGTCCTACTTTGACATAGAGACATTTAAAGAGGCGCTTGAGAGGGAACGAAACTTACGCGAAACACAGGAACCTTGTGACGAACGACTCGTTATAACACTTACACGAACGTGCGATGCGACCATGCCGAGGGCAGTCAAACCGAGGAATGACAGATCGTCGGTGTATTGTTGGACGAAGTCAATCGCCAAACTACGAAGAACATGCCTCCACGCAAGACGGAGGATGCAAAGAGCGCGGTCGGATGCCGAGAGAATCGAGCGTAGAGAGGCGCTAATCACCGTGAAGACCGCACTGAAGAGGGAGATAAAGGCTAGCAAGCAAGCCTGCTTCGAGGGCCTGTGTCAGAAGGCCAATACGAATCAGTGGGGTAACGCCTATCGGGTAGTAATGGCCAAAACCAGAGGATGGCGGCTCCAACCGAACAATCCCCAGAGCTGCTGCAGGTGATCTTTGGGGGACTTATTCTGCACCACAAACTGAGTCCATGGCCCCCGGACGCCGTTGATTTGTCCCACGACCAGCGTTCCAGTATCCCAGACCTAACGCTGTCATAGCAACGGAAAGCTGGACGGCTCAGCTAAAGACTCGTGACCACGTGGGCATTGACAACGACACAACGGGGCCGGCGACGAGGCGACGGTGACGAATGAGGAATTCATTGCGATAGCAAAGTCGCTGAAGGTGAACAAAGCGCCAGTACCGGATGGTATTCCGAACCTGGCCATCAAGACGGCCAGACCCATGTGTTGCTACCAAAGACAGGCAAGCCACCAGGAGATCCATCGGCATATAGACCTATATGTCTGTTGGATACAGCGGGTAAGGTGCTCGAGAGGGTAATCCACAACAGACTGACAACATACACGGAGGGTATAGGCGGTCTGTCTAAAAAGGGAACGCCCATTCATTATGTCACGTAAAACGTGACTTCTTAAACCCTCCTCCTCCCCTTGTCACGTTTTTTGTATGGACCTTCAAATTCTTTTGTATGGATTGTCACGTTTTTTTCATCACGTTTCGCTGTCATCTCTCGTAGATTTTCGGAAATCTGTACCTTAGAGAGAATTGTAAATTTAGTTAATACAACCTTTCTCTTTCTGAATATGGAATCTTAGTCTTGACAATATGGCCACCTAGTTAACTTGAGGTGAATGTCTACGAAATACATCAGTGACTGCCATCATGGTCAATCTCCACCTTAACAGCTTTTCTTTCCAACCTCGTTGACGACCCTCACGCACCAGATTGAAGGCGAACACCATTTTGCAGGGTTGTTATTCGGCATTCTCGCAACATGCCCTGCCGAGCGTATCCTTCTAGATTTTGCAACCTCAGAATACGTGGTTTGCCATAGAGTTGAGCGACCTCGTGATTTATACTCCGTCGCCACAAAACATTCTTCTGCACACTGTCAAAGATGGCCCTAAACACGCGTCGGTCGAATACACCAAGCGCTTGCAAGTCCTCTTAAAGCATAGTCCAAGAACCACGTCATAAGAGCGTTTGGTACAGGGTACTTTTGGTGCGGGGTTGAATCGTTTTCGACCACAGTTTCTTCTGGAATCTATAAAAAGCACCACTTACATTGATGATGCGCTTTCATATATCACGACTAACGTTGCTGTCTTGCTTTCGCCACCCATCCGACTTTTCTTACTTCACGTTTCAGGTGGGTGTACAGTTCAGCCACCGTTCCAAATGTTCGACCGACTATGTTTATATTATTAGCAAAGTAAACAAATTGGCTAGATCTCATGACACTTTCAAGGGCGATATTGAACAGAAGGCAGGAAAGTTCATCATCTTGTGTAAGTTCCCTGGCGAGATACAAACGATCTAGATTGTTTTTAATTTTAGTTCCTTGATTATCGAGATTTTTAGCCCTGGGCTGGTTCATCTCCAGTCGTAGTCACTCAAATATCTTTTTAGTTATTTCCGGAACTTGTCCGGGGGTGTGATTTGAACTCGTGAATTTGCCGTGTGAGGTATGGATGTTAACCACAACCCCCCCAAGCGATCTAGATTGTTCACCTGAAATCTTCACGCATCTTCATTTCTCAAGCCATTCTTGTAAGCTTCCCGTTCTCGTCCATGGTTTTCCCTAGCTTCATGCGGTCAATACTGTTGTACGCTGCCTTTAAATCGATAAACTGGTGGAGCGTAGGGACCTGGAATTCATGGCATATCTGGAGGATTTGCCATACAGTAAAGAACTGGTCTGATTTCGAGCGGCCGTTGACGAAGCCGGCTTGCTAACTTACCATCATTCGTTATAGGTAATAGACGACGGAAGCTAAGTTGGGATAGCACTTTGTAGGTGGTATTCAGAATGGTGATCACTCGAAAATTCCTAACACTCCAACTTTCACTCCACCGCTATTCTTCTGTCTCCCATATTCTGACTATCAGCTGGTGCAGACAAATGGCCAACTTGTTTGGGCTCCAGCTGTCTTATTATTCTTGAGTTGTTTAACAGCATCCCTAACTGCCCTCAGCGTAGGAGCGGGTCATTTCTTCCGCTGTCTTGGTCCCAATTGTCTACGTTCTTTGCGCTATTCAGGTGTTCGCCGAAGTGCTGCCTCCTACTTCAATTCTTATCCCTTTATATTTTGGCTCGCAGCACAAAGAGCTTTTAATAGAACTTCCGTGTTTCGTGAGAACGGCAATGCTGCTACATCTTCGCACACTCCGCTTTTTGAAGGCGGCGTTTTTCCTCCCGGAAAAGGCAGGTCCTTGCTGCAGCACTACCGTCCACGCTGCGTCCTTCTCTTCCAAAATCTCTTTACACCCCTCGCCAAGCCAATCATTCCTTTGACTCGGTTCAACGTATCTCACGATATTTTCAGCTGCGTTGTTTATGACTGCTATGACAGAACTCCAGTAGTCCTCAAGAGAGGCCCCATCGAGCTCACCCTCGTCCGGCAACGCTACCTCAAGATGCTGCACGTACGCAGTGGTTGAATTCGGTTGTTTCAGTCGCTCTGGGTCGTATCGAGGCAGCCGTCGGTACCGTACATTGTTGATGACGGTGAGTTGTTAGTGCAGTTATCCAGATCATAACGGAGAAGAGCCGTCAATCATAGATAACGCAATTCCGTCTGCTGTAGTGATATCCATGTGTAGCGATAAGAGAGGTTGTGCTGGAAGTAGGTGCTACGAAAGACCATGTTCTTGGGGGCAGCGAAATCAATGAGTCGTAGGCCGTTGTCGTTTGGCAACTGGTGAGCGCTGAACATTGCAATGTCGGTCTGAACTCTTCCTCCTGGCCAACTTGAACATTCAGGTCTCCTATGATGCTCTTGACGTCGAGGCTTGACGTCTTTATTTGAGGTCGTGGCTTGACGTCGTGGCTTTTTACTGCGCGTAGGATGCGTCCTTGTCATTAGCAGTGCTTCTGGAGTGCGGATTGTGCACGTTGATTATGCTAAAATTGAAGTCCTGACTCTTGATCCTCAACCTGTACATTCTTTTGTTGCCCACCCACCAACCAATCACGCACCTCTGAATATCGCTCATTACGATGAAAGCGATGGAACGATTACCTCTAAACGTTCGCACCATGGATCCTTTCCAACTCTCATCAAGCTGTGCTACGATGCCGAATTAGTGTACTTTCTGAATCAGTACATTGAAGAGCGTGTGCTTCTTTTTCTGGTGTGAGGGGAGGACCAAAATCTACGCTCCATATAAAATTTAAAAAAAAATATGAAGAAAAGTCTACGAGAGAGGACGTGGTTTATGTACTGGCCCACAAATTCTTTTCCGTTGCTGTGGTCATCTTATTGTATTGGTCTGTATTCCATTATTGACTTTGCTAGATCGATGCTATTCCATTGCTAAATTTGTTCTACGGTTTAGCTCGCAGGGCCAAACACCAAGCCTGGAAGCTACGGATTCTGCATTGGCATTTCCTCGCCTGTCCTCGCCAATGATGACCTTAAGGAGAACAATTTAAATTTTATTGTTGGATTAATCTTTCTGAAAAGAAAGATATAATTTCATGGCCATATGATGGCGGTGGGCCTGAAATATACAGCATACAGGGTGAGTGATAATTCCTGTCAGTGTTTTTTTTTTTTAACAAATGTAACTTTGGATGGGGTAATCACAGACATGTTTGCATATTGTTCTTTTCGATGAATTACCACTGGTCAACTCGTAAAATGCTCGTAAAATGCAAGGCTCCTCGTCCTCCTTAACCCTAACGTAATTATTGAATGACCACTAGTTGGATTTTTGACGTGATTTTGCCAGATCAATTACCTTCTCTCGTCTTTAATCATGAATAACTGATGGTTATGGCTAGTGGCACCAAAAACGGACTTTATTAACAAAACGCTCTTTTGTCAGAAATGCTTGCAGTGGTCATTCTGCGAACCGCTACAAAATGAACAACGCCTACTGGTCCTAAGCGGAATAGTTCAATTCGGGAGTTTATCTTACATAATAAAATTCCTTCCAATCAGTAGCGATGTTCGCCATTATTCTTAATGAAAAGGGGGTGGGAGGGAATGAAGCTTCTAATGCCTCCGTAATGTTTAACGATATTTGATTTGGCTGTGATCCACCGAAACACGACACAACCGACAAGGCTGATGATTCTAGTCGTAAAATGTCTCCCTCCCCCAGCTGGTGATGGTTGTTTCGTGTACCGACATTTTTGAAAGCCAAGATGGTACACTGCTCGGATTTATTAACCTAAACCCGGACGGATGTGTGCTCAAGCCAGGTAATTAGACCGCTCGTCGTCGTCATTCCCATCGTTTTCCATTCCCGGTAATAATGCTCGTAAAAGTGAGGAATTTCGGAGTGATGTTTAGGAAAATTGCAGTCTTTACCTAAGCAGAACAACATACGGGAGGTAATAAATGAAAGTTGTCTGATGAGGGATGTTCGGAAGCGGGAATTCGTATATCATTGAGGTGGGCCGTGAGAGGGAAGGAAAGTTTTTAATGCTTTTCTAGTGTTGGAGTGAATTATATAGACTAGCCTTGTGCGGTGGTGGAAGGTGGCATGACACGAGGAAGCAATAATAATAAAAAGGGAATGCTTAGCGGGGAGATTTTCATTCAGCGTTAATGTTGCTGTAGTCATTTCCCATAAATAATTAGAATTAAAATAATAATAAAATTAGAAATACGTCAACAATACGGAATTCTTCCGACACTCCCACGCGCCGATTGAATAATCCCAACAGTCCTCTCGCAAGTTCACTTCCGTCGAGGACCTTTCCTGATCAACGAGACGGAAAAGTACTCCTCTTCAACCCAAACTGGATTGTTTGCCGTAAAAATAGCCAAAGAGTGCGCCCGGAAAAAATACTGCCCGATTCCACGACCCGAGCGCTCTTCCAAACAGAAAAAAACACCCGGCGACGACGACGACAACAGACGATGACAATGGCAAACGAGCCAAACGACGTGATTATTGCTCCCGGGCCATAATTGTCCTTCCGTTTCGACAATTTTTATTCATACCTTCACCATACAACCACGAGGGCACTACCGGTGAAGAGGGTCCTTGACGTTCGAAGCCCGGGACGAGTGGGAGATTTCGAGATCAGATAACCGCATCATCACATTCGGTCGGCGGACGATGTTGGGTGTCCGCGTGGTGGACATCCTCTCAATTACCGAAATTGTCCCTTCTGACCACATGGGCACTCTGCTCGCTCGCACAGGGGACACACGTGACTCTTGCCAGGTCAGCAGAGATGTGGCCGGTTTTTTCTTCCTCTATGTTATTCCTACCCGGAATGACTGAATGGCTCCTGGGAGTCGGTCGACTCGGTCGCGATGAACGACGACGACGACGATGGCGGTGTCCACCATAGGATCATTGCTTTTTAATTAAATGTTAAATGCTAATGGATGCCATATTTTACTCTAACGCACTTAACATTTAATTACCGGGAATTAAGAGATTTACTTTTCTCACTCACATGCGATAGCGCGAAAGCGGATTGGAAATGAGAATTGGTGGGCTCTTCCGAGGGAACGGAGGCAAGGATGGGTCAAGCAGCTCTTGGTCGGAGTTTGAGTGCTCGCTGCGAAGGAAATGGATTTTTTTTCCTTTTTGGGGTTCTTGCTTTTTCGTAAATGAAGTACCTATTTGGCCAGTGCCTAATATTTCAACTAGAGCAGTGATTTATAGCAGAAATTTACTGATTCACTATTTGCTGGTTTGTGTGGAGAGTGGTTTCTTGCTATTCATTTGGAGAATGTTGGTGTATACGAAAGAGAAAAAATAATAACAGTAGGAACAAGAAAGCTTTGCTAGTCAAAATATGATTGGGCGCACTAATGATTTGTAATTTGTACGGGAGATTTTTTAATATTAATCTCAGTATTTTACAATTAGCATAAGCATTAGCATTGACGTTTGCACTCCTCGTTCAAAAGAAAAGAGTTTAAAAATGGTCGTTGGGAGCATCTAGTCTAAGAAGGTTAATTGATGCTCCATTACTCTTCAAATGGTTTGGACCTCATCATTATTTATGGCCCTTGCCCTATATAACTTATGGTTATAGCGCCATTACTTGTTCTCTAAAAAGAGAAGGATGTAAAAGAATTTGAAAATGAACTTGTCAGAGGATTTGCGGTCTTATTGCATCCCTATACAAAAACATGGCACCACAGGGGACACCAGATCCAGCATACACGGCAGCGATGAAGTTGACCATTTTGAACCTAATGTACAGTGCATCAGGAAACAGAGAAAAAGTAACGTCATGATGTTCACTAGCAGATTTTTCAAAGCAGGTCGTTTTTAAAAATCCTAGTTGTAAGACATAAGCATTGAATATATTTGTTAATTGATCCCTTAACGGAGAGACTACACAGAAAAAATAGTACTTAAAAATATAACAGTACACTAAACATTCACCGTAATAGTTTACTCCACGAAAAACACAGAATTTATGTCAAATGAAGAATAAATACACCAAAACACACATTAACAACTTAAATCAAAGGCCCATGTGAAGGAAACGAATAAATCTATAGTGAAAGATTCAGCGAAGCTAAGAAAGTGCTAACAACTAGTAGGAGAGGATGGTAAAAAATGCACCATTTAAGCAACATCGTCAATAACTAGGTAATGAAAGGTGAAATTTAGAAATAAGTTATTGAGTATGGGGAATTACGGTGTTTTCGTTGTAGGCCTAAACGATGATTTTTCATGATTCTGTAAACTTTTTCCAATTTGATCCCAAGACGACTTCGGGGTAAAACGGCCGTTTAATTGTTCAATATGCACCCCAAAATTGGGGTAACACGCATCACAACACTGGGATATTATGCACCAGATTAATGGGATAGCATGCACCGCTTCTTAAAAAGTAAAAACACGGCTATAAAAAGTTACTCATTAGAGTTGTAAAGTGAGGAGGTTGCAACATGGCCCCACGTTCTCTTAGCTTTGTTTGGTTGTCAAGCAGCCATAGCTTTAGAATAAAGACGTTGCGAAAAACGTTGTGATATATTGCCAACTCCTCATTATAAACACGCTTAGAAAAAGGTGCCCAAAGGAGCAGTTAAGTGTGTGAAGCATGTTGGGTTCAATTGTGTTTATCTAAAATTGGGTTCAAATTACTTACTTTTCGGTAGAATTGTACCAGAAGTAAGTTTTGTATACCCAAAGTTGGCTTCGTTCACTTAACCGCTCCACTAAGTAATTTTTTTTAAGCATGTAGACGTACATATAATAACATGGTTCGTTCTGCCCCAGTTTTAGTTTTGCATGGTTTTGTCTAAATATTCTGAAAATACCTGAAATTATTGTGAAGTTTTGAGTCTAGCTTGAAGTTTTGTTGTGTGCAATATATGTGAAGTGAATTTATTATAAGATTAGATTAGATTAGATATCTTTATTATTGAGCTTTTCAGCCTCGGCTGGTTCAGCTCATAAACTTATTATAAACCATGGATATTAACGCATGTTAAAAACACTATTATGTATATGTGAGCTACTGTCGGGAAAATTTCTTCAATTTCGATCATATTTGGGTGTATTTTGTGCCTTATTGTACCACAAAATTATGAGTCAACAGTTTTATTTAAAAATTTGTAAAATATCATACCATTAAAGTTATAGTTTTGAAGATTTGAGCATATTTATTGAGTGGGTCATTCTACCCCACCAGTGCATTATGTATTGTTCTCCCCTACAAAAAAAAATAAATAAGCAGTTTTGAAGTGCATGTTTTTGTAGCGCCAACGATCAACTGAAATGTATCATTGTTAAGAAAAACTCATGTTTGAAAGAAGGCCAACAATCTATAAAAAGTAATATTTTTAGGACGGCAATTCTATCTCAGAAAACCATTATACACGTGTTTTAAAAAATTGATTTTGAGGATTTTGTGGCATATAAAACGTATTAAATGCAAAAGCACGGTTTACACACTTAATCAAGTGGATTTGCAATTGATATGATTGACTCTAAAGACTGTATTCGAAGAAATTTGGACACACGCAATTCTTCGAAACTTTTTAGCGTGTGGGTAAAAATTATTGAAATTTTTACTGAATGTATTTCATTGTGTTGTGTCAATAGTGTAATGAGTTTCGTGAAAATCGGTCGAGTGATTTCAGTGATGGCTTCGAACGAAGAAATAGTGCGCCAACAAATGTTGGGCTCTCACTTCGAAAACCCAAACGCTTCTCATCGATGGATCGGAAAACAGCTCGGAATCGTACATTCAACCGTATCTCATGTGATCAAAACGTTCAAGGACCGTAAGACAACCAAGCGGAAAAATGGTAGTGGCAAAAAACGTGGCACATCAAATCTGGAGAAGGCCAGGATGGCATTGAACCAATTTAAGCGTTATCCCAACATTTCGATCAGGGATGTTGCGAATAAGGCGAAAGTTTCAGTTTGTTTTGTGCAGAAAACAATGAAATGTTCTGGATTACATGTGTACAAGGTCCAAAAGACACCGAACCGGAGCGATAAACAGAACTGCGTGGCCAAAACTCGTACAAAAAAACTGTACAGGGAGTGGCTCACAAAACCGTTCTGCATTGTGATGGACGATGAGACCTACATTAAAGCCGACACCAAACAAATGCCAGGACAGGAACACTACGTCGCCACCTCTAAGTTGGCCGTTCCGGAGAGTGTACGGAAGAAGAAACTGTCGAAATTCGCCAAAAAATTCCTTGTCTGACAAGCGATCTGCGGATGTGGCAAAATGAGTCAGCCCTTCATCACCTCTGGGACCGTCAACGGACAAATCTACAAGGACGAATGCCTCCAAAAACGACTTCTGCCCTTCTTGAGATCTCACGATGGCCCGACACTGTTTTGGCCGGATTTGGCATCTTGCCACTATGCCCGGCCCGTCTTAGACTGGTACAAAGATAATAATGTACTTTTTGTATCAAAAGACGTCAACCCTCCAAACACTCCGGAACTTCGCCCAATTGAAATTTTTTGGGCAATCATGAAGGCAAAGCTCGTTAAAACTCCAAAACTGATAGAAAATGAACTTGAACTAAAGAAAGTGTGGTTGAAAGTAAGTAAGCAAGTCGGTCCTATCATTGCCCAAAATTTGATGAAAGGGGTCAAGGCAAAGGTGCAGGTATTTGGGTTGCAAAAAGAGGTTCAATAAACCAATGATGTCAAAACATAACCATTGAGTAGTACTTTATTTCCAGAAAGTTTGAAAAGAATCGGGCTCAAAGAAAATTTTTGGTGACCTATTTTGTGTGTCCAAATTTCATCGAATACAGTCTTTATAATAACAAATTCAATCTGAAATTTCTGGTTTAATACAGTACGGTGGAAAAACAATGCATCATCTATAAACTTGCGCATGTGCTTAGATGACCGCACATTTCATAGCTGGTTGGCTGGAGCCAACAACACTTCGTCAGATCCTAAAGTATGGGGCTCTTAGTTAGCAAACCCTGCTCCATTTATAAAGGGTGTATTCGATAAAAATGGCACACACTCATCAAAATTAAACTGATTATCGAATTTTCTTGAAATTTTCAGGGAATGAAGAACTACTAATGAGTTTTGATTTACAACATTTGTTTTATTCAATTTCGTCTCCCATCCCGAATGCCCGCACCTTCCTTTTCTCTCCTCCCATCAAATTTTGTACAACCGATTTTCCCAGTGTTTTTGTTGTTTTTACCCAAATTTTCTTCAATTCTAGCTCTGTTTTTATAGTTTTGGGATGTTTGCGATGTTACATTTTCATAATTGCCCAGAGTTTTTCATTTGGACGAAGTTCCGGTGAATTTGGTGGGTTCATATCCTTCCTCACAAAATTGACTCCGTTGGCTCGGTACCACTCCGAGCGTAGTGGCAGGATGCTAGATCAAGCCAAAACAGAGTTGATCCTTTGTGCTTCTTAATGAATGGCAAGAGACGCTTCTTAAGGCACTCTTCCGTGTAAATCGCACCGTTTATTGTTCCGGAAGTGATGAAGGGAGCACTTATTTCACCACATCCGCAAATTGCCTGCCTGATTAGAAACGTCTTTGCAAATTTCGATAGTTTCTTCTTTCGAACATCCTATGGAACATCGAACTTCGACTTGGCAACGAAATATTCTTGCCCAGGAAGTTGACGGAAGTCGGCCTTGACGTATGTTTCGTCATCCATCACGATGCAACCGGATTTGGTGAGCAGCTTCGTGTAAAGTTTCCGGGCGCGGGTTTTTGCAGGCATGTTTTGTTTTTCATTCCGGTTTGGGGCTTTTGGCACTTTGTTAACATGTAACCCAGCACGCTTCATGGTTTTCTGCACAAAACCGACTGACACCTTAGACTTTTTAGCGACATCTCGAATTGACATGTTTGGACGGTTCTTGAATTGTTGTACGACTTTCCTGGCCATTTTACTGTCGATTGGACCACTTTTACGACCACTCCCTTCCTTCCTTTGGACACTCAGACACTCCTTGAATGTTCTTATTACACGAGACACAGTTGTATTTGCAATTCCAAGCCTTTTAGCAATCCACCGGTGGGACGCCCCTGGATTTTGATTGTGAGTGCACACAATTTTCTCACGGACAATTTCTTGTTTCGACGACATGACTGGAACTACTGAATGTATAACTATGACACTTGGCAGATGTAAATAATACACTATGGATAAGATCTACTCAAAGTTCTAGGTTTTTTACTCATACGGTTCAAAAGTTACGGAAGATTTTCTGTGTGCCTTTTTTATCGAATACACCCTTCAGCTCTGCTGAGTTCCAACAGGCAAATGAAATGATATTCATCGCCAATATTCAGGTTAAGCAAATTGTTATGCAGGTGGCGCTCCGGGCATGAGATTCAATCTCCGTGGATGGATTTGCAAATCTACACAAAATTCAGCGCAAGAAATGAATCTACGGTAGGCGGAAAAGTATAACTAGAGCACAAGCCGCAAACCGCGCGGCAAGTGTATAGACAATCCTATGAAAATTGATGTTTTTGGGAAACAACATTTCGCAATATTAACACTTGGTACATCAAAAGCGTTATGTAGTGTCCCTTAGAAGTTTATGGGGGAATTTATAAGATAAAATTTGTTGTTCATATGCTTATAGCTATTCTGAACAATGATAACGTTTGCATTAAAAATGGACTTTTTTCGGATGGTGATAAAAAAAAGATTGATTGCTTTCGATAAATTTCCCATGGAAGGTAATTATTTAAGCTTACTGACAAAACTATTCTACGCCCTTGCAAGCGGCCTTCCGGCAGATAATCGGAACATTCACCATGGCGGACGAAAACATGCGTGTAGGCATGTTTCTGAGTTCTTTATTCGTTTTATTTAGTAATTCCTCCTCAGTTTTCGTGACAAAACTGTTGGAGTGGATCTAACGCTTCAGGTTGGCCCAGAAATTCTCGATGGGACGCAGCTAGGGGACGTTGGGCGGTTTCGCCGACTTAGATACCACATCGATATACAGCCGCTCCAGCTCCTTCAGGGCCGACGCCAGATCCGGCCATAACACCGCGTCTTCACCCTTATGGTATTTCTTGATAAACGACGCAACCTCTGGCAGGCATTTCGAATTCGTACTATAAATTATCCCAATCACGGCCAGTCCGGAGCGAAAGAAGAGCGGCTTTGACATCCCCTTCTCGCTGATTGTCGGCCACAGCAGCAACTTCTTGGGGAACTTGGTGTGTGAAATGAACTTCACTTCGGAGCTCACTTCGTTCGTGGGGGAAGGGTGAGGTAGGTCTCGTCGTCCATAATCCGCATCCATAAGCATGAATTATTCGGTAAGCAAGATCCTCTACCAGAATCTGCATCGAAACGCATAGTCTTCTGTCTGAACATAGATCCTCTTTACCTTATTTCAGAAGGGTTTTTATATGCTTTACATCACTTGGTTTTTCGTTCTTAATTTCATAAGTCACTTAATGCTAGAAAGAGATGAACAGATAAGTGCCCCGGGACAGTGTTGACGAGTAACAATCGAATTGGAACTTTGGCAATTCGACACTTTTGGTGCCTTTTCAGTTGGGTCTCGAGTACATACGACTTGCACTGCTCGTTGCGCTCGCCGGGTAAAACATGAGTTGTCAGCTATACGCGCCATAGGTAGTTCGCTCTGCGACGGATGAACTTCTAACTGTATACCTGACCTACCGTAATGTTTTAGTTTGCCTCAAAAGCTGTTAATTGATTTATTTAATAGCACGAAGATACGCATGGGTGTTTTGGAAAAAGACGCGCTTGGCTTGTAAAATGATGCGCGTGGATTTTGAAATGATGCGCTCTTGGCTTGGTTTGAAAGGATGCGCGTAGTACACTATGCTATTAGTGTGGGTGGCTTAACTGTTAGTTCTTCACGAAAATGATGGAAGTCCACTATTTGCAACTTTTGAAATGGTTCTAGAATTTGATTATATGCTCATTCCCAACCCTAGTAGCACACTTGTTGCCATTCGGTTGAGAAAACATAAATATTACTTGCTAAGTCATAATCAAGTTACTACAACTAATTATGATCGTAGTGTGCTACTTGGGAAGAATCACCATTATACAAGAAATAGGTTAAATTTGAACTAGTGAAAAATATGGAGTACAGACCAAGCAAAAGTCTCAACAATGAAACAAAACATACTGGTTGGGACAATTGACTGCATAACCAATGGCTGCAATTTCGAGTTTTACGGGCACTTCAGTGATCAAGTATTCAACGGAATTTTTCAACTTTAACTTTGTTTGCTTCTGATGGAACGTCGGCCCATTTTATGTACGTAATAATTATTTTATTTTTATTTGTATTTATTACAGTCAAAACGTAAAATATTTGCCCCAATGACCACGTCTTGCAACTGAACACAAATAACTAAAAAAATAAACTGACTTACAAAAAACACGTCTAATACGACCCTTTTTTGTTTTTCTATTGATGATATGATGATATGATGATGATGATGATGATGATGATGATGATGATGATGATGATGATGATGATGATGATGATGATGATGATGATGATGATGATGATATGTACTAATACGAAAGTCCGACAGCATTGGGATATCCTCTTTGTAAGACTAGATCAAGCTTTAATAACCACTGATTATCCTTATCATGCCATTGTATGAAGGGTCTAAAACGGGATTGGTGGATCGATAGGTACATCACTTATACGTCTCCACAGGAATATAAAGAATCTCTTTCCAACAACGAGATTGAACAATTGGTCAAAAGAGCGAGCTATCTAACGAAAGGATGCCTCAATGGGCGGGAAGAAGAGCCCACCCTCTAATCACAAGCTGTTAGCAATGAGCTATTGCCATTCCCACTCTTCCCATCCAGGGTCCCAGGTGCCCTGCTGGTCCCTCCCATTCCCATGAAATATATATACAATAGTTTATAAATTATGCAAATAAAAAATACTACAAGCAATCGTAAAGGGCGATACGGTCAAAATTTGGTCAATATCAACTTGACGTATTTCTTTCAATTTTGCATTTAAAAAACCTGAACACCCCTCATTTTGAAGGTGTGTGTGTGTCAAATGTTGCTCCTATTTTGATTTTGGAATTCACTCTTAAGTTGTCAAAATGCCGTCCAAGCAAGAAGAGCAGCGTATCAAAATTTTGCTCGCGCATCGCGAAAATCCGAGCTACTCGCACGCAAAGTTGGCAAAATCGCTAAAAGTTGCCAAATCAACCGTTACAAATGTAATTAAAGTGTTTGGGGAACGATTGTCGACAGCCAGAAAGTCTGGATCGGGGGGAAATCGAAAACCGGAAGCCGCTGAGACGACAAAGAGAGTTGCCGGTAGTTTCAAGCGAAACCCTAACCTATCTCTCCGAGATGCCGCAAATAAGCTGGGTGTATCGTCTACAACCGTGCATCGAGCCAAAAAACGAGCCGGACTATCGACTTACAAGAAGGTAGTGACTCCAAATCGCGATGATAAACAAAATACGACGGCCAAAGCGCGATCCCGGAGGCTGTACACGACGATGCTGACGAAGTTTGACTGCGTGGTAATGGACGACGAAACCTACGTCAAAGCCGACTACAAGCAGCTTCCGGGACAGGAGTTTCATACGGCAAAAGAAAGGGGAAAGGTAGCAGATATTTTCAAGCACACGAAACTGTCAAAGTTCGCAAAGAAATATCTGGTTTGGCAAGCCATCTGTACCTGTGGCTTGAAAAGCAGCATATGCATAGCTTCCGGGACTGTCAACCAAGAAATTTAGGTGAAAGAGTGTTTGAATAAACGTCTGCTGCCATTCCTGAAGAAACACGGTTGTTCCGTACTGTTTTGGCCGGATTTGGCATCTTGCCATTACGGTAAAAAGGCCATGGATTGGTACGCCGCCAACAACGTGCAGGTGGTTCCCAAGGACAAGAACCCTCCCAACACGCCAGAGCTCCGCCCAATTGAGAAATACTGGGCTATTGTCAAGCGGAACCTAAAGAAGACCAAAAAACTGCTAAGGACGAGCAGCAGTTCAAGGCAAACTGGCATTCTGCGGCGAAGAAGGTGGACAAGGTGGCTGTACAAAATCTGATGGCAGGGGTCAAGCGTAAGGCCCGGCAATTCGGATTTGGAAAAGCGGAAGCCTAACTGAATATTTTTCCTGAATTTTATATTAATTGAACTTGAAAAAGAAATTTAATTTGATTTTTTCAATAAACGATTTCACCGATTTACACGCGTTTTCCCTTGACCAAATTTTGACCGTATCACTCTTTATCTGTTGTATATGATTCTCATTCGGTTGATCCTGAGATGCAAAAATATTGCGAAGTGTTTAAGTGCAGAGGTCACGTTTTCGTTCATTTTCAGCAATAGCAACAATTCACCAAGGTATCCTGAATTTTTTTGTCAAATCTGACAAAACTAATCATATATAATGATACAGCGAGTAATGATAAGGTAATAAGAAAGATTGAACTATAAGATCAGACACTAGCAGAATAGCACACAATTTGCTTGCATCAGATTTGCTCAGATTTCATACAGTAATAAGTAATAAGTAATAAGTAATAAGTAATATAGTAATAAGTGCAAAATCCTACCACTGATTCCGTTGTAGCTTCTTACATTCAAGGTACTAGATATTCCTAAATCATCGATATTCGCGTCTCGATAGGTTCTGACGTCGATGATGTTTGAGAAGTGCTGATCGTCTATCAAAACGTGGTTGTTTTGTGATTCCGTTTGGGTTTGTTTTGGAAGGCTGCGCTAGAAGTAGGTACTTAATTTAGAAAATTGCTCACCGGAATAATTCACAATGTTCTTACTTTATTCTGACCCTTTCCGTTTTTCTTCTTCTCAGACACAATGTAGCTACAACCAACGATTTTTGATTTATTGTACTTGGAGATTGCACATATGAAAAAACAGTCATGAACCTTTATGAAAATTTAAGCACTTTGAAGAATGTTCAACTTTGTTCCAGCAAGAAAAAATAGTTAGATTTTTAATAAATATGAAAGCAAGAAACACCCTTATGTTAACTGATATCTAAAGAGGGATCTTACTATTAGCAACAACTTTGCACTAAAATTTCAAACATAGGCTGTAACGTATCTCTCAGTGTAAATTAACATTCGGGACCAGTGTGCAAAGATACCGATGCTGTTTATTAGTTAATTTAAAATTGACTAAAACAAATTTGTGTAAATTTTACTTAAATTTACAGTAACTATGCTTAATCAATCTAGAATTGAGTGCATTGTCGTAATTGATTTAAATATAATTAAGTATCATTACACTGAAAGTTAATTTTAGTTTATATTACAAAATCGAAAGTAATACTCACTAATCCATTCGTTGGTTTCAGCAACAAAACTGATTTGTTCTTTTTATGAAGATACATTCGTAATTAATTGCACGCACAACTGTCAAAAGCACGAAGCTTTTGTTGACACAGAAAGAACATTCGTACATTGTACGGAAACAATGCAAAGAGCTACGAATATTTTGTCACAAATTAAAAAGAAACGTCTTTCTGGTGGTTGCATGAAGGACTGACAGATCTATTTATCGACTCAAAATGTAATTGACAAAGAAGCGCAAGCACGTGGAATTTTCCAGCGTTTTTTTATTGTTTCAAACATAGGGTTCGAACCTGAATATTTGGAAAGTGCCGATTCTAAATCCCTGGTAGATCTCACTAGGCCACGCTGACTCGTGAGAACAATCTTCGTTATTGAGCATGAAGTTATAGCTCACGACAGAGCTTTGATTTTTATTTTGGGACAGATAAATTATTTCCGCCCATACCAGCAGAAATACCATCGTGCATGAGTGCGGTATAAAAGAGAAGCGACGATTGGCTTGTCATCACGAAGTTCATTTCGTGCATTTTACAAAAAGGTGTAATGATAGCATTTCACCAGATAAAAAGCATTATGAATGTTTCATACAATATACGAGACATTTGTTCTATGTACAAAATCCATGTTTACGAAACGCGTGAAAGCTACTTTACAAAAATAAATTTTCAGTGTAAAATAAAAAAAAGTAGCTTATAATCATTCATAGATATGTTTCAATCCTAACTATTAGAAATTTCAATAGAAACAAAACAAGCTCTGTCAGTGATTTAATAACCCCTAATCATCAGCCGAAAAACTCATCATTCCGCATGATTACGCATCGTAAACATTTCTTTTTACGGCCCCTCAGCCTCGTTACATAATTAGCAGAGAAAGCGCCAACAGTAATCAGTCCTCTTGATGCTATCAAGCCTCCGAGAATTAGAGACATCTTTATTGGCTTTCACATATAAAACATACACATAATCACTCGCCCCCTGGTCCAGCCCTGCACGGTCTATTAGATTTCTTATTTACGATCCACTCTCGAAATCTCCGATAAATTTTATTACTTTTTTCACAACCAACTCGGGCTCATCATCCAGTGGAGGATAATTTCCCTAGAAGTCCTTGTTATTGCCACCGACTTCCATATCCGGCGATCCGTTCATCGCTCCAGTTATCATCGTATAAATAATCACTTTGGTAATTAGAGAGAAAGTTCTTTTTTTTTGCCCGGGTTGGTCCTCTTGTCGTTCTGGCCGATTGTCTGCTTGGCCTCTTCCGATCCGGAACTGTGTAGTGGTGAAACGGTATCCAAGTGGCAACACTGTGATATTGAGCGAATCTATATCGGGGGAAATTTATTGGATTTGCAGATTATTGCCCACTCCTCCGGCTCAACGGCCGTTCCAGGACAAAAGGGGGCACAGACACAGAGCGAGTAGCGTTCTCCGAAAAACTTTACATCGTTTTAATTAGCTTTCCCCTCTGGACCTCCCGGAAGGGAGTCACCCAGGCGACATTGCGCTCGAACACCCACGACACAAGCACTCGGTAAAACGACGACGGTTGGGTACTTCATTTGTTCCTCTAACAACGTCGGCGTCGTCGGTCGCCATAGGTATGAAACCGGAAAATTTTAGCCCAAACTGCCACTGTCGCCACTGCCCAAAAGCGTATGAATGCATGAAATTAAACGAGAAACCATTCCGGCCACATACAAGAACATCTGAACATATCGGAACGAATGGGTGCCTACGGGATGAGGATCGGTCTATCCAGAGGCGTCGTTCCGTTCTGTGAATTGCGGCACCGTAGGTTACATGCGATGCGGTTCGAGCTTGAAACTGGTCACGTATCCAGGGCGGGGAAGAGGGTCCCTTGCAACTGACAACATCGGGACGAACATTTTTTGACGTAGGACTTCGTCTGTTTTTTTCAATAGGAGCGTAACGAAAATTTGTAGGTTTTGAATGTTAATAACTAAGTCATTTCAGGATTGATTTCCAAAATGTTTGCACGGAACATTTTCAACACTTTGGTTTCAATATTTAGAACTATTAATTTTTAACATTCAACAATTGAAATCAACGCAAATATAAAGAGAAGTCTTATAACGCCGATTTTTTTAGACTAAATTTACTAAATACACAGTTCTTTCCTATCACAGACTTCAAATTTATGTTAATATGTATGTCTCATATGCAGCAGTACAAGATGTATAACGGGGACATCTTCAGAGTTTCTTGATTCACATCAGTTCTCGCTGTGCATCAGTATGCGACAGACGTCCGTTTTATTTTGAGTTGTGAGCACAGTGCTTCCCAGTGCTTTTATTTCGTCCCACGATTCGAAATTTCTCATATATTGGGCCATTTACTCGGGGTAGCAAGGATCAAGTCAGAACTGCAAAATATTGCGAAGAACCCCCCACGCCCGATTGCTGTTGCAATGACCCGCAGCTAAAACGACGCTGCAGAACAGCAAGCAGCAATGGCTGCCGCTAACAAACAAGCCGTCGGCACCAAGCGACTGCGAACCGATGATGCCTGTTTCTATTCAGACGCAAGGGATCCGGAAACTATCGAAACAACTTGTACTTGGTCCACCTGGAGAAGCACGATCGAAAAATTCCAGCGACGACCACCTCGACCGGTGATAGAGGAACACTTCTCGCAGCTCCGGTAGAACGTACCTAATTTACCGCCTCTCGACGTAAACCATCGACCGTGAAACCACCAACTGACCACCACAGTTCAACACCGACTTGTAGCGGCCGCGACAGCCCTATCAGTTCATCATGTTTCTCATCCAGTCTGGGGAAATCCGGCAACAAATAGTTCAACTACCCATGTGTCTGATAATGATCTGACGCCGAAACAAATGATGGAGGTCATCCAGAACCTGCATCAACAACTGCGCCATTGTCGTTCCAAGGAGCAACAAATTAACCATCGGTGTGGAGGTGGACACCTCTGTCGGACCAATCGTCATCATCGCGGCCTACTGCCTCAAACAAGCGCCCACGGTCCTACGGCAAGACATCGTCAAGCTTACTTGGCGGCGGGGACAATTCATCATCGCTGGCGACCTCAACGCAGAAGACGAAGGATGGAGGAACACTCGTCGGAACACCAACGGAACCATCATCCAACATGACCAGGAGAAGGGTCTTTACATGGTCTTAAGTCCGGATTCTCCAACCCGGTTGAGTAGAACAGGGGCGCACTCAACTCTCGATGTTTTCCTCATCAACATTTTCCAAAAATATCGCTATGCCGCTAGTATACCAGGAGCCGAAGTTAGTTCCTCGGCCAACTGGCATCGGATCACCAAACGCAACTATCGCTGAGTCAACTGGGAACTTTTCCAGCGATGTGTCAACGACTGTGTCGATTACGAACCAATCCCTGAGACGCTCCAAGACAACGACCGACAACTGCGTGCCATCGACGAAGCAATCTCTCGGGCCCAAGAGCAACATGTTCCTTCAGTAGACCAGATGAGTGATTCTCTGAACCTTGACAGGACTACCAAGTTCATTATCAGAATCCGTAATGGACAATCCGAATACAATTTAAAGGGTGTCCACGATGAAATTGCCACACTATGAAATTGCTCTAACTTTTTAACCGTTAGGTAGAATTTAATGAAAATTTGGGTGGAATGAGTTCATAGTGCATTATTCACATCCTGAAAGTTTTAGTCTTGTGATCAAAACTCGCGGAAATGGAGTCGAAAGAACAGCTCGTGCGTGATAAAATCTTGCGCATTCATCACGAGAACAAGGATCTCTCGCATCGTTCCATCGCTAAAACGTTGGGAATCGCGAATTCCACGGTGTCGCGAGTGATTAAGCGGTTCGAGGAACGGTTGACCACCGATCGGAAGCCCAGAAGTGAAGGAAAAAGTATTCCGTACAACACCAAAAATCACAACCGCGTAGTTGGGGCCTTCAACCGAAATCCGAACGCCTCCGTTCGGGATGTGGCTAAGAAGCGGCACCTAAGCCGAAGTTTTGTCCAGAAGGCCAAAACTAAGGCTGGACTTCGAACGTTCAAGGTACAAAAGGCCCCTAATCGCGACGAGAAGCAGAACAAGTCCACCAAAACCCGTGCCAGGAAGTTGTACCTCAACATGCTCACGAAAATTGAATGCTGCATCATGGACGACGAAAAATATGTGAAGGCCGACTTCAAACAGATCCCCGGCAACCTGTTTTTCACGGCCAAGCGATAAATTCAGCGTTCCGGAGCATGTCCGCACTCAGAAGATGTCCAAATTTGCGAAGAAATTCCTGGTTTGGCAAGCCATCTGCACGTGCGGGTAGCGGAGTGCACCTTTCGTGACCCAGGACACGATGAACGGACAGGTGTACATAAAGAGTGCCTCCAGAAGCGGCTGCTTCCTCTCCTGAAGGCCCACAACGTCCCAACAATCTTCTGGCCGGATTTGGCCTCATGCCACTACCTCAAGGACGTGCTGAAGTGGTATGCGGACAATAGGGTCAATTTCGTGCCGAAAATGTTCAACCCTCCCAACACCCGGAGCTCCGCCCCATCGAGAAGTACTGGGCGATTATGAAGCAGCACCTTCTTAAACGACCTAAGATAGTGAAGACAGTCGAGGAACTGAAGAAAGTATGGGTTTACATGCAAAAAACCGTTGATTCACAGGTTGTGCAGAATCTTATGGCCGGGGTTAAGGCCAAGGTGCAGGCATTTGCGTATAGACTGTAAATAAAATACGAGTAAAATGGTAAAATGAAGTTTAATAGTTATATCTCAATCCCTGAAAATTTGATGGCAATCGGATGAAAACTCGAATTTTGCGAATCAATTTTGTGTGTGGCAATTTCATCGTGGACACCCTTTAAACACACCGGTTTACCTCACCGTAAGACCAATTCAAATCGCCTCAAATTAAAATTATTCAAGACAGGATGAAGGATCTCAGAAAATCGAAGGTAAAATTTGCTCTCTCCCAGATTGTGCAAAACCCTCTTGAGAGTTGACCAAAATTCTAAAAAATAAGCCAAGACCAATTCCGCCGCGAGTCCGCCCGATCAAAACTCGGTACAATCTCAACTTATCACCCCTGTTGAAAAGGCCAATGCACTAGGTCAACATTTTGTCAACTAACACAGCCCTGGCCAATCTATTGTGATCCCACATGAGCCTACTGTTACGGAGGCAATGTTTAGAGTCGCCGAAACACCCATAGTTGTCCCTGATGATAGTAGTTTATCGGCTGATGAGGTGATAGCTGCCATCAAGCCATCAACATGAAAGCCGCAAGTGTCGACGGAGTCGTCAACCTCTAGTTGAAAAACTTAAGTGTTGATTTCTTCCGACACTTAACAGCGATTTTTAACAGATGCTGGGAGCTTGGCTACTTGCCATCTTGCTGGAAAATAGCCAAAGTATAGTAATCCCTATTTGCAAGCTTGGCAAAGATCTTACCAGCGCTAAAAGCTATCGCCTTAACAGCCTTTTGTCCTCCATCTCGAAGTTGTTTGAAAAGCTGATCCTCATCAGTTTACTGGAGTTCGCAAACCAGAAAAACATCTTCCTTCAGGAATAATTTGGGATCAGGAAAGGTCACTGTACCAATCACCAACTGACGCGAATAACTAACATCCTCAAACGGAACAGGTCTGTTGGAAAGACATCTACCATGGCAGTGTTCGACGTCGAAAAGGCGATCGACAATGTCTGGCATGATGGTCATTCAGGTTCTTTCTGAACAATTCCCATCCTGAAACGTTCAACGTTGATGCTGGTGTTCCGCAGGGTAGCCTCTGGGGCCCCTAGCCCTATACCATACAACATCTTCACGTCAAATGTTCCTCCTCTACCGGGTGGTGGAATTTTTTCGATGTTTGCAGACGACAATTCCATCATCTACAAGGGTCGAGTGATTCGTGCTCTGACTAGAAAACTTCAGAAGGGCCTCAATGTTCTGTCCAATTACTTCAACAGCTGGAAGATTTGTATCAATGCAGCTAAAACCTAGACGATTCTGTTTCCGCATTTGAAGTCACCTCGACTCATTCCGCCAGGAGATTGAAAAGTCCACATCTGTAACAATCCGATCGATTGGTCCGGGGAAGTAGTCTACCTCGGTCTCACCCAAGGTAGCAAGTTGTAGTTCCGAGCGCATGTTGACTAAACATCAAACCAGTGTAGAACTTTAGTTAAATCTCTGTATCCACTGATCAAAAGAAAGTCCACTTTATCGTCCAAGAACAAGCTTGTGGATCATAAACAAAGCATTCTTCCCGTGGTCGAGGACGGGTTGCCAATCTGGGAGAGTTGCTCCAATTACCTTCATCGAAAACCGCAGGTAGTTCAGAACACCATTTTTCGGATGATTCTGAACTGTCCTCCGAGAACCAGAAATTTTGAGATCCATCGCCTGGCGCGTCTACAGTCCCTTGGCGAGAGAAAACACATTAATTTTAATACATTCCCATTAGGGAAAACATATGACATGAAAAACAACACAACAAAAACAATTATTAAACATGTAAAACTACCTAAAAAGATGTAGAGCCCCTCTGGCAAATCAATTGGAATGATAAATCCCTAGTAGCACACTTACTGTAATCCAGTTAAAGTAACTTCAGTACTACTCAATTAAGTCTCAATTAAGTTGCTGCAACGGGAGTGACCCCGGCGTAGTGGTTAACAGCCATACCTCTCACGCTAAAGTCATGAGTTCGAATCTCACCCCCGGAAAAGTTACGAAAATACCCATAAAGGAATTTAAGTGACTTCAACGGGAGATAAACCAGCCTAGGGCTGAAAATCTCGATAATAAAGAAAAAAAAAAAAGTTGCTGCAACCAATTATGACAGTTTTGTGTTGCTTAGAAGTAAAAATTGAAACAAGGAATAAAGATACATTTTAGTAGTAGCAGTGTGTTACTTAGACAAGATAAAAAATGCAAGGCTAAAGAAGATGTTTCAAAAATCTGTAAAATCTGAATATTTTCTTAAAATCTGTAATCTGTAAATACAAAATTCTGTATCGGAAAATGTGTATCATTACAGATAAATCTGTATATGTGGCATCCCTGGGTACCAGGAGGGCAAAATGTTGTGCTAAAAGCTCGTGTCGTACACTGAAATCATCTCGGTTGTCTCGCATGCTACATATATTTATTTTTTTTCCGTCGGCCTATTTCCTCACATGGTGACAATCACCGACGCCAGGTAGGCGACTCCACCACCTGCACTACTACTGCTACAAATTTACTAGCGTTTAAAAGTGTAGCCCAGAATGAGGAGAACCACGAAAATGCAGTACGAAGCAAAATTCGATAGAGGGGACGATCTTCACGTATGAAGACACCGGTAACAAAGCAAAATTATTTTGCAACTGAAAAGTGCGGCTAAAGCCGTACTAAACAAGGAATAAAACCTAGTGAAATTAGAAGAAGAAGGCAATTCAAAACATTTGTGACCCATTATTGAAGACCCGGAAAGGGAAAACCACAGTTTCAACCTGTTCATATGCACATTTGTATGGGAGCAAACGAAGGTCATTTTTATGTGAAAATTTAAACTACGGATACTAATAGCACTTAATTAAAATTTTAGTGCAAATATTTTTTAAGTTTTTTCGATCAAATGGTGGATGAATAAAGTCATTTTGTTCAGTCAAACAAAAGTTATAAGAATTTAAAAAAATAGTGATGGGTTATATCATGGATAAAATCGCAAGGTTCACGTTGGACCGCGTTGGTTCATACTAATAATTGTATCATCTTAGTTTTACGTATCCTTACACATATGGTTCGTTAAATGTGAATAAAATAGTTCTACAATTTTGCTTTGGACCCGTTCCTTCTTGTGAATATTGCACTTCCGTGATCCTCATAGCATGGTCCAGTATTCAACGCTAGTATATAGCACGCAAGACGAACCGAAATGATTTCATAAGGGACGATGGCCAGTTTTCAGCGGCCCAAAATCGTATCATTACACTGTGGCGGGTTGTTTATTCATCTAGTCCTGTCCGATAGTCCACATTCCGTGACTGTCGAAAGCTGGAAAGTCATTTCAGTTTGTCTCGCTTGCTGCATACTAGCGTTTTAAAGTATAGCCCAGAATAAGAAGTGTCACGAAAAGGCAGTACGAAGAAACAAATTTTGAAAGAGGGAGCGGGTTTCAGGAGACACCGGCAACAAAGCAAAATTATGTTGCAGCTAAGAGGTGTGGCTATAGCCGTATTAAACATGGAATGAAACCTGGTGAAATAAAAAGAAAAAGGCAACTAGAACCATTTGTTACCCGTTTTTGAGGACCCGGAAAGGGAAAACCATATGCTCAACCTGTTCATATGCACATTTGTATGGGAGCAAACGCAGGTCATTTCAGAACAAAATGTCATTTCAGGACATTTTCAAAATGTCGAAATTATCACGTCGAATATGGAACCGGAAGTAAAACTGCATATTTATGGTGACTTTAATAAACGGAATGCGAACTTCATCCCTGACATCGAAAATGAATCAATTCTACTCCCAGTCGTAGGCGAAGACGAAACTTTACAATTCCTATTCGACCAAATTTCACATTTTGGCTTGCACTCAAATTAATCATATAAAGAATCAGCAAAATGCTTTTTAGACCTCTTATTTACGAACTGCACTGAAGACTTTTGTGTGAGTACTTCATTGTCACCTCTATGGAAAAATGAAGTATTTCACACAGCAATTGAATATTCAATCTTCGTACATAATACTCACACCCCAGCGACTGGGACTTTGAGGAAGTGCCGGAATATCAAAAAGCAAATTACGAAGAAGCAAAACGTAGATTATGTACAATAAATTGGCAGAATATAATAAGTATTGAAGGAAATGTCAACACTGAAGTAGGCAAATTTCATTCAATTATTCAGTACCTTATTTCAGAAACTGTACCAATGAAAAGAAGAAGGCGAACCCAAAACAATAATTACCAGTGTGGTTCAATCCACATTTGAAACATTTAAAGAACAAAAAACAAAAAGCACACAAATTATATAAAAAGCAAAACTCTAGCACAAATTTGCAAAACTATTATGACATATGCAACCAACTTAACACGGCCATTAATTCTGCACATGAAGAATATAATCGTAAAGTCGAAACTGAAGTCAAATCATGTCCTAAGAATTTCTTCAATTATGTAAAAACGAAATTGAAAAATAGCAATTTTCCACAAGAATGCATTTTGACGGAAATGTAGGTGATAATCCTTCTGAAATCTGCAAGCTTTTTGCAGATTTCTTCCAAGAAGTATGACACTACATTCTCCGAAGAAGACCGTGATCGCGACTTCTTTGCATTCATTCCTGAATTTTCCAACAATATATCTGTAAATCAATTACCTCCTCACGAAATTCTCAATGCACTAAAAACTTGGACGCTTCTAAGGGACCAGGCCCAGACGGTATTGCACCCGTATTTTTAAAGAACCTTTCAGACGAACTTGCCCTCCCTTTAGAACTTCTCTTTAATATGTCTCTGAAGAGCGGAATATTTCCCACTCATTTGGAAATCTTCTTATTTGGTTCCGATTTTCAAATCAGGCACGAAAACAGACATCCGCAACTATCGTGGAATTGCCATTATCTCTTGCATCCCAAAACTTTTGAATCTCTCGTGAATAAAAATATTTTTCAGCAAGTAAAAAATCAAATTACAAGCAAACAGCACGGCTTTTCAAAGGTCGCTCAACCACTTCTAATCTTCTTGAATTTGTAACTTTTATTTTGAATGCAATGGACAATGGCAATCACGTAGAAGCACTTTTACACTGACTTCAGTAAGGCCTTTGACCGAATCGACATACCATTATTACTCTTCAAATTGCAAACAATTGGAATGGAACCTGACTGTTAAATTGGCTGCAGTCATATTTAACGCATCGCGAACAAATTGTTCGCTTTCAAAATAAACTTTCAGAACTCATTCTGTCACCTCGGGGTCCCCCAAGGTTCACATTTAGGCCTACTCTTTATTTTGTACATAAACGAACATTTCCTACATACTTAAAAAAATCCAAATACTGATATATGCAGATGACATGAAGCTCTTCATGGAAATAAACAATCCTAGTGATGCAGAAGAATTCCAGAACGAAAATTAACTTATTCAACACATGGTGTAGCAAAAGCTTACTTCAACTTAACGTGAAAAATGTAACTCAATAGTATTTAGCAGAAAAATCGAAACACCTCGTACGGAAATATTTTTAGGAAACCAAAAGTAGAAACATGCAAAATAGTAAGGGACTTAGGCATTACCCTAGACTCTAAACTCACTTTTGTAGAACATTACAACACTATTATAAGTAAAGCAAATAGCATGCTGGGCTTCATTAAGAGGTTCAGTCACAATTTTCAAGATCCATATACTATTAAAATATTATACATTACATATGTCAGGCCAATTCTGGAATACTGCAAACCTAGTATGGAACCCGTACTGTTCCATACACGACGAACGTATAGAATCCGTCCAAAAGCAATTTCTTATATGTCCTAAGAAATTGAATTGGACTGTATTTCCACTACCATCTTATGAAGCACGCTGCATGCTTATCAATTTACAGACACTTAAAGAACGCCGCGAATCTGCAATGCTTTTCTACGTCAATGACATTATTTCACAACGCATAAAATCAGAAGAACTACTCGCAATTGAACTTTATAGTCCCAGTCGGCATCTTAGAACACGGAAATTATTCTTAGAAAAGTCATACAGAACTAATTATGCATGGCCCCATTAATCGAATGATGCGCCAGTATAACTTACATTGCGAAATCATCGGCATCACTGTGTCTAAAGAACAAATAAAATGTCGTCTAAAAGACAACAGAAATAATGTATAGTATGTAAGAAGAACACTGTAACCATTGTATGTAGTCTACATTGCTTGACGAAATAAAAAATATATAAAAATAAAAAATAAATGTAAAATTCGAACTCCTTATACTATTAGAATAATTATTTAACATTTTAGTGCAAAAAAATTAAGTGTTTCGGATCAAATAAGCATTTAAAAACCTTTCACTTTAGCGTAACGCTCTCACTTTTCAACATTTTGGAATGACACCTGGTATAGAAAAGAGAAACGTAGTTCTACGTTAAAAAACAGAATTCTGGCTTCGTCACTTTGAACGATAGGTAATTTCTGCAAGATTTTGAATCCAGAGAAAACTTGTATCCGTCGGTTATCTGTGGAATATTCGGGAGTTCTACACAGACACCGTTAGACATTCTGACCTACTTTCGAGTCCGTTCGTTCTGATTTTGATGTTATTTGTCATGGGTACAGATTTAAAACGATCGGTTGACAAGTGCTGTGATTTACTTTAACAGCAATCACATGTGTAAAGGGTGTCTCACATTAAATTGCACCATGTTAAAAACGCTGTAGAAAATTACCTAGTTCACCGACCCTTTTGAAACTTCCAGACAATGAAATATAACCTATTAGTAATGTTTTGGCATTGGAAGTAGTTGAAGTAACCTTACCTTACATTCGCAACAATGTTGCAATGTGAAACACACACAGTCAGCAGAAAGTCCTCCCGGGAACGAGGTCCGCTTACAAAATGCCTAAGTCAATGGGAAATTATTAGCGACGAGGTTCTCATAAACTTCCAGTAGACGCAGCATCAGCAGTAAACGTGCTATTGGTATGCACCATTCCATCTCTTCGGCCTATACAATCAAACCACACCATGAGTCACGATAACAGTGCATTGAAATCAAAAGAGTAGTTATTCCATCATGTGGCCGTTTGGAGACAACAAGACAATATAAAGTTCTATCACAGCGCACGATGTCTTTCCATACTCCATGGGCGGCGCCTTTATCGTCGACATCGTGATCGTCCTCTAGAAGTGGGGGCGCAACGTCAACCGCCGAAAATCCCTAGAAAAAGAAGCGAAACGATGCTACTTGGAGATCTGAGTGGATGTCATCCGACACTTCAGAGCCTAACGCCCCATCTGCAGAATCAGTGCACCCAGCAACAACGAAGGAAGATTGTCCCCAGCACCAACGAAGACCCCAAAAAAATAGGTGCACACGATATCACAGAAGAAGTAAAATGAAATAAATACTGAAACTTTGTCAACCAGAAGAAATAAATTTATTGGTTAGTCAGTAGGTAGAATTCAACTGGAAAGGTTATTCTTGATGACCATTCCCGTAGTGTAAAAACGGAAGTTAGGCCTACTGGATTGAAGATCCAGTAGTTCCACCCACAGCCATATTTGTTTCATTCAACCATAACCATAACCAAACGATAACCGGACGCTCTAACCTTACGCTAAACTCCACTCATTATGTTCTGTTCTGAATCTGGCTGCAGCTTCTTCTGTACGGAAACCCACCTTTTCTTCATATGTTTCTCAGATTTGACGTCCTTGGGATGCTTCCGTAGTGTCTGCTTCATAATGATGTCCATGGGTACGAAAGTGACCTCGTTGGCTTCGTACCGCTCCAGGACAACATTTGAATAGTGGCACGAAGCTAGACTCAGCCAGAAGATTGTAGGCCCTCGTGTTGCTTTAACAGATGAAACTGACACTTCTGAAGAAGATAGATATTCCCGTTTACAGTAGTGGTAGTCAGGAACGGCGCACTCCGTTTGCCACATGAGCAGATCGCTTGCCAAATCATGTGTTTCTTGGCAAACTTTGAAAGTGTCTGCTTCCTAACTTCCTCCGGAATATCAAACTTGTGCTAGGCGGTGAAGAACAGTAGCCCAAGCTGCCGGAAGTCCGCCATGACGTAAGTCTCATCATGAGGCTTCTGGGTGTACAGTTTCCAGGCCCGTAACTTTCCCACCGTATTTTGCCGTTCGTCACGATTTGGAGCCTTCTGTATTTTGTACGCATGCAGTCACTCTCGAACCTTGGCTTTCTGAACGATACATTTGGAAAGCTTGATTTTTTTTGGCCACATCTCCGACTGAAACTTTGAGATTCCGCTTGAACGCCTTCACGACACGCTTGTGATCCTGATCACATCCATTCTAATCACATATCTCTTTCCGTTCGAGGCTCAGAGTTTCGTAGTGACGTTTAATCACACCAATCACCGTTGACTGCACGATTCCGAGTTGTTTTCCGATGTCCCGATGAGAGAGTTGAAGATTTTCCAGGTTTTTACGCAACATCAACTCGCAAAGTTGCTCTTCGGGTGACGCCATTTTTTTTTCAATTTTCGAAAAACTGACAGCAACAAAATCACAACAACAAAAAAACCCTAAATTATTCCTACCCAAATTTTCAAAAGAAAATACCCAATGGATAGTTTTCTACAGCGTTCTTTTCCGAGATGCAATTGAGACACCCTTTCCCATTACAATGTGCCGAGGGGTATTCGAAGCGTCCATCAAGGTTTCTGGACAATCGCTCAACGACTTAGTGAAAATTGGTGCTCTCACCCAAAGTAATTTGCAGTCCATATCTTTTTGATTTCATTTTCTACTACATCTGTTGGATAGCAACGTGTCCAAAATATAAAGGCAGATTATCGTCCATCCGAAGCATACGCCACTAACGTTTGCATTAAAAAAACGGACTTTTTTCGGATGGTGATAAACAAAAGCTAAGACAGATAATTGCGTTTGATAAATTTCCCATGGAAGGTAATTATTTAAGCTTACTTGCAAAAAACGTCTACGCCCTACCAAGCGGCCTTCCGGCAGTTAACCGAAACATTCGCCATGGTGGGCGAAAATATGTGTGTAGGCATGTTTTTGAGTTCTTTCTTCGTTTTATTTATCAATTCATCCTCAGTTTTTGCAACAAATTTGTTGGAGTAGATCTTACGTTTCAGGTTGGCCCAGAAATTCTCGATGGGACGCAGCTGGGGGACGTTGGACGGGTTCGCCGACTTGGGTATCACATCGATATTTAGCCGTTCCATCACCTCCAACGATCGCTTCGAGTAGTGGACCGACCCCAGATCCGGCCATAACACCGCGTCTTCGCCCTTATGGTATTTCCTGATGAACAACGCAACTTCCGGCAGGCATTTCGTACAATAAATTTCCCCGTTCTCGGCCAATCCGGAGCGAAAGAAGAGCGGCTTTGACATCCTCTTCTGGCTGATTGTCAGCCACAGCAGCACCTTCTTGGGAAACTTGGTGTGTGAAATGAACTTCACCGCGGAGCTCACTTCCTTCGTGGGGGAAGTAAATACGAAGTGCCCTACCAGTCGTTGCCATCCAGGGTGAGAAAGATTTCGTCTGCCATCCACACCGCCACGTCTTGATTTGCCGGGAAAATCGCTCAGAAACCAGTGGACGGGACTTCCGCTTCCTGACATATATTTTCATGTTCGCCAAGTACTTTTCACTGTTTGGCCGGTTGAACCGACCTCCCGGCCAAGCGCACGCAGCGATGTAGCCACTTTTTCCTAGGTCTTCCTCTTCAGCATCCTTTGGAGCTTCTTGTCGCTCAGGGTCGTCGGCCGTCCGGAAGCGGGCTTTCTTTTGATGCTCTGATTGTTGTTTAATAGTGTCAAGATGTTGTAGATGCCGGAGCGGGCGCATCCGGCGTCCACAAAGTGCCACACGATGTCCGTTTTCGACGTGGCGGGTGCACACTTCTGAACGGAGTTGCTTCACTGGTTTTGCCATCACGGCTAGAGTTCGACTGATGGAGCTGTCAAATTTTGTCTGCCAACTCATGAGTTACTATAATTGATGCTGCATGGGTAGTTTTGTCAGTGCGGGTGAAGGTAGACCCATGAAAAATCGGCAATTTTTGTCCATTTTTATTGATGCAAACGTTATCTCGAGTATTTTGGAGGAAAAATCCCTCTGATCATCTTCGTGACCTGAGTTGACAATGGTCAGATATGGCACGCCTTCTGCCCTATTTTTTGTTGAAATGGTAGATTGTTGCAACTAGCTATCGGCGAAGGTTCCCTGGCCTGCAGACATCATAAAGAATGGAAATAATAACAAAAATAATCAAAGTAGTAGTTCTTTTGCATCCATGATGCAGCGGCACAATATAATCCGAGACATCACCCTGATAAAGTTCTTCTGAACGCATGCAGATTAGTCATCCTACTACCATTCCTACCAACGCCGCTGTCCTAAACTAAGTGAAAATTTCAACCCCCCTTATCCAGAGCACTCGCACCTTAAAAATCGCATCCATTTTGCCAGTCGATGGGTACGGTCGGCTCCTCCGGCACAGTCACAGAATTTGTGTGTGAATGCTAGTTTTTCGGCATTTTCCACACCCACCCATCGTCGTCGTCGTCGAGATGGCACCGGTCGACTGGTCGGGACGGGAAACCGGAAAAACGAAACTGTCATCGTCCGTGTCCAAGTGCTCTGTGCTGTGCAGGTGAATGACAGTGTGCTTGGCTCACTCTCACTCTCCCGTGCAGATTCGGCCTCGGAGGTTTGACTTTTCAGCGTGTGCACTGTCCAAACCATGACTTTGAGGTTGACAGTGGGAATTTTGAGGGGTGCTCTTTTTGTTCGGGAACTGAACTGATGGTGAACTACTCTATTTCAGGTTAGTGATTTGCGTTCTTTCGGCAATCGCATGGGAGGACGATTCTGGTTGGACAGTGATTTGCGAGTGTTGAATGTTTATTTTGTTGACAAGTGATTCGTTGCAGGGACATACGTTTTGGAAGAGGTGTTGATTTTATGGCAGACAACTTCGTGAAAGTTGTTGCACCTTGAGTGGCACCGCTCCATCAGCCCGGGACAAGTGAAAGAGTTTCACTTGACCGAATTGGCAAAGTTCAGCTGAAGTTTGAATTTCAGCGCGCTGCGTTTTTAGACGTGTGATGTATTTAATTTCCATTGTCAACAACTGTCTCGCCGACTGTTGTTGATGCGAAAGAAAAACCTTGGTTGCAGCGAATTTTGGACCGTCTGAAGACAAAGGCGGCAAGAACTACTGTTGCAAATGTAGTTTTGCGTGATTAATCGAATGGAGGCAATGTTTGGAAGACATTGAGCACATGGAAAAAAAATCTGCAAACTGCTGAGGCCAAACACTTGCAATATTTTTATATACAGTTCAATTGGACGCGAATCATTTAAAACAGATTATGGAATTAATGTCTAAATACAGTACGTTTTCTACCGATGTTCGCAGGCTTATATCATGTCGTAATTATTGCATGACATTTTTATATTTTGGACAAATTTTTCAAACTGGTTCTGCTTAGATCTTAGTCATGTGCTAGAAGGCAGCTACGAGCGTTTCGTTTCAAGCCATTCGTTAAAATCTGTCATTTAGATAATCGGTAATGCGTTTTTCTAACTATAAAATCATTAATTTTATACAGTGTTTAGTATCGATAAAACTCAGTTTAAGGATTCCCTCGTTAGCTAAAGTTAACAGATTGCTTACCATTGGCGAAGGTTTTTATATGCCATTCTCATTTGATACCTAAGTGATAATTCTTCAAAATAGTGCTCAAACTATGTTCACCAAAGCGTTTAACTCGTAGGGCTGATCCTGGCACCGTCGATATCTTCCATCTTTATAGATGCTTCTTGTTGCTAGGGCCATTAAATAGTCATAACTCTGCGATAATCCGTCATTTTAATGACGTGCGTGTCGTTTCACAAATTGACACCAATTTAGAAACTGCTCTCCACTCCCACTGAGGCAAGGTGGTTCAGTAAAACAGAGCTCGTTAAAATGCGGTAGTACACAAAATGTGGCCACCATTGATGATGATTTTCGTGGATTAAACAGAGGTTGATGGGAGGGTTCTAAAACTACCCACCTCGGGATCGGTTGGTTGGATTAGCCGATGATAGATAGACAGTACATTTAGAGCCAAGAGAATATTCAACAGGCAGCTTTTAATAAATTTGTTTGTTATTTTGATGGCGGTGTTCACCGTATAATTGCATGACATAGAACTATTGCTATGGACCGGACTTTTGGACGAGTAACTTGCACGCGCTATAATGATGATTCCAGAATGAATATATTAACCGAAACCAAGCTGGTAACCAGCTGGTAGCCTAAAGAACCAGCAGTAAATTACTAAAAATCATTTAGTTTTTAACTAGAAATTAGAAGAAAAAAAAAGTCGAGTTATTAGTACGAGACACTGAAAGAATTCGGCACATTTGACGAAATACGTGATCTGCGAAGATAAGAAAGTTGAACGCAGTGGAAGATACTAATTTTTCTTCTAATTTCTAGTTACAGGTATTCCACTATAACCGCTCAAACCCTCTAGAATTCATTTAGTTTTTGTTGCATTAAAAGTCAGTAAATTTCCCGCAGAATACGTCCTGAAACCCTTTTTGCAAAATTCGAACTCCAAGTGTTTGTTTTGTCGTTTTTCAAAGACGCTTGACCGAGAAGACCTATTTTCAACGCGTTTTTCTCAAAACAGCATTTTCGGAGTTTATGCCGGTGATAGCTTGAAAACGAATTATTCGATTAAGCTGAAACTTGGAAAGGATTTCTTTATTATAGTATTACCTTCTATTTAAAGTAAAATTTTTTGTTATATTTTATTATTAAATATGGAAAAATGTGATAAAATGGCGGAAAAGTTGTGGATTTTTTCAAAAAATTTACGCCAAAAGTGCTATTTTTTAATTTTTTTTTTTTCAATTCATTTACTAACTGCAAATGTTATCAATGTATTTTTTTTTTTTTTTGGTAGGTTTCAGATCAAAACTGCGACCAGTAGAGCCGGCACAAGCAAAATACAACGACTTTTTCAACGCATTCTAACGGCCGCCATTTTGTTGAAAAAAATTGAAAAAAATATTTGTGTATACTACATGGATATACTTATAATTGTAAAAAAGTTTCGATTGACTTGAGTAAAAACTTCCCCTTGAAATTTTTTTTGTCAAAAATGAGTTTTTTTCTCGTTCTAACTGTATATCTCCCCATAACGATAGACCGAAAACAAAGCGGAGGAAACGCCACGCTATCATAATTTTTAAACGCGATAGGAAACATGTGGTTGCAATTATAACTCATACACGGAAAATACGGAAAAGTTTTTTGATGATGACCGAGTTCTTATCTGGTTCATGTTTAGTTTTAAGTAAACATGTCACTGTTTAATTTATGGTTTGCAACGTGTGACAGAAATGAAAGATAATATGGAATAATTTGAAGGAAGCTATTGAAACATAATATGGAATGGTTTGGTGGATGCCACACTACACTACACCAAAAATAAATAATGTGCACAGCTAAAAGTAGTTAACAGAGAGGTAGTGATATTTAAAAAGACATGAAAAAATCAACAGTAAATAATTTCTTCAAAAAGTTCATCAAAATATAAGTAGAGCAAAATATTTTGCCAAATCAATTGGAATACCTGTAACCATAACATGAGAAGAAAGATTAGTAATTTTCATTTAATTCCAACTACCTCTATTGCTTATCTTGACAGATGCGCGTAGTTTCGTCATACAATGTGCGAGACTTCATCAGTGTCTCGTACTTATAACTCGATTTAGGACGAAACACTGAAGAAGCCTGCACATTGTAGACGAAATACGCGTATCTGTCAAGATAAGCAATAAAGGTAGTTGGAATTCAATAAAAATTACTAATCTTTCTTTTAGCTTCATAGTTTCAATTAGATGTGTTGTATCTGAATACTCATACCAAGCATTTGAAATTTTCCATACGTTCTTGTGACAGAGTATCCGACACTTGCCGACACTGTTCTGAGTGCTGAGCACTGAGCACTGAGTACTGAGCACTGAGTGCTAAGCGCTGAGCACTAGAGAGCTGAGCACAGGAAACTGAGTGCTGAGCACTGGGCACTGAGGTAGGACTGAGCACTGAGTGCTGAGCCTGAGTGCTGAGCACTGAGCACTGAGTGGTGAGTGCTGAGACTGTATTCTTTTTGTCTCTGAACCGATTGTCATGAAAATTTCTAGGAATGAAAACAATGTTCCTTTACTGATGTATCTTTACTAATGTATTTTGCATGTATATAGTTGGCTAGACATACCGCAACAGTGAAGTAGTGTAAAATAGGTGATGAACAACACAAGTAATACTAGACGTTTTAAATGTAACAACAAAACATATAATGACAAAAACAGAAATCTATGATCCTTAGAAGAAGGCAAAATACATTTGCGCTGAAACGTCGGAAAATAGAAAAATATCTGTTTCCTACATAAAGACTGAAAGCCAAAGAAACAATCTCATACCATTAATTCTAACGGTTAGTGCAAATCTCACAAGTATTTCCGTCTGTTAATCGTCGCGAGTGCATCACTTTAGTGACGCAAAAACCCCTTATAGCGGGATTACTCGCTTTAAAGGGGCTGCTCTCGGATATTTGTGGGATTTTGGAGAAAAAACTCAGCAGAATCCAGCAACTTCAAGCCCTCTTCCCATAATCCTGTCCTCTACAGGGATGCTTATTTGATTTGCATCTAACCTCCCATATCTAGATGCCGTTCATGATCCAGCAACCTAATGAACGGCCGAGAAGCTTGTAGCCCCGCAAGTCTCCACTCTACTGAACGGATTTACCGGTAGATCAAACATGGAGTTCAAAGGTGGTGGTGGTTTTAGTGGTGGGGAAGTGGTTTTAAATTATATATTTTTACAATAACAGCAGGACCACAGTCTGCAACATGCAGACATTACAAGTATAATTAGCGTCCCTTCACAGTAGTTTTGACGAAGGACAACGTCTTTGTTTTCTATACTGGGGTACAATTTAAAAAAAATCGCATTGAGACCGTCACGAAAAGTGGTCACGTCTTGAACCTTAATAACTCAGTCATTTCTCAAAAGTGTTTCACAATTTTCGCACCAATCGGAAATATTCCTACGCATCAATTTTTATGAACTTCTATAATATTGTTTATTTCTGGTCACATACTATTGAAAAGTTCATTAATGTTAAGCCTTGTCTTAAGAAGTATACTAATTCTTTCAGTTCTAAGGGGTCATATATGACCTCAAAAGGAAAATGGCTGTATAAAATCAATTCTAAAAATTTGTTTAATATTAATTCTTCTATTTGAGTTTAAGGCCTAATTGACGTCTTGATCATCCTGAACATGAAGAAGTTCAGGAAGGAGAAATAAATGCATTATTAAAAGTGTAAAGCGTTATTTAAGAATATGGTACTTATGCAAACGTATTATTAAATTCTCGTTGGTAAACATTTTTTGTGATGTTGTAGGTTATCCAAAATATACTTAATATAAGAACTTAGGATCTACAATAGTTATTATGGTTTTTTGGATTACGGTACGTATTCAACCAAATTCAAAAGAGAGATTTTAAAATAAACTGGAATGACCTTGATCATCCAAACTGTCCTTGAGTTCAGAACATTAAATCTACTGAAACAGAAGGTTTTAAAGTGTGCATAAAGGCAAAATGCATTTAACAATATTCATTGATATGTAGGAGATATTATGCGAATATCTTGTGATATTCTAGTTCATACAAATTGTCCTTAAATTTAAAACATAAGATCAACTGTTGTAACAGTAGTTTTTTGGGCTATAAAAGTAACGTGACGTATTCAAGCACACGCAGTGACTATTTTTGTTCGTAAAAATACATGGAAGTTTAACTTGAAATTGGAATCATCCAATTAATATTCTAAAAGGCTAACAAACACTATACATCAATATGACGTATTCTAGGCCATTCAAACTATCCTTGAGATCAGAATATGAGACCTTCAATTGTAACAATAGCTTTTTGGGTAATTCACGATGTTTATTGACACACATTGATTGAATATCTTGACAGAACAACAGACATTAGGAGATAATCTTTGGATTTTCAAGGTTATCCAAACTATCCTGGAATTCAAAACATAAAATCCACAGCTGTTATTGTAGGTTTCTGGAGCAAACAAAGTAGCACTATTTATTTGACCAAAGTAGGTGAGTTTTTTGGGAGGTCAACAGACAAAATGAGATATCTAGCGCACAATTATACGCTCTTCGTCGCGTTCCATTTTTTTTTTTTTTAATAATCATTTATTTGTACAGGCTCATTCGAATTAACTTTACAGAGCCAAATTTTCATTTTTTTATACATCATTTAGCTTAAAACTAAAGTTAGGAGGAAAGAGCCGATTACTCGCGGCCGTCTCGAGGTTTAGGAATTACCAATTACGGATGGGAAAGAGGGTGGGAATTTTAAAGTATGGTTTACATAACATATTAAATTTTAAATTCTAAATTATCTAAACACTTATCACTATACAGTTTATGGTTTTCTTTTGACTTGAACATTTTTTGAAAAAGAAAAACAAACACACACACATACACATATAAAAAAAACTTAAAGTAAACATACAGGTTAAACTAACTACAATGTTAGGCTAATGATAGTCAAAAACACATGAATGAGTTTCATGTACTCCAAATCAGGTAGAGCCAACATATCTCAAACTGGTACATTTAGTTGTCTACCTCGAGCCCGAGGGGAATCATAAAGCTCAGATCTGACTCCATGCTCAGCACATGACCAAATAATGTGATCTGCGTCCTGATAACCTTGTCCACACTCACAGAGATTGCTGTCGCTCAGCCCAACCCGGTATAAATGAGCATTCAAAGAATAATGATTGGACATGAGGCGAGACATGACACGAATGAAGTCTCGACCCACATCCATCCCCCTAAACCAAGATTTCCTCGACATCTTTGGGATGATAGAATGTTGCCATCGCCCCAAATCTCCTTTACTCCATTTATACTGCCAGCTGACGAGTGACTGTTGACGAAAAATAGTAAAAAATTCGTTGAAGGCGATTTGTCGATCACAAATATTGCCTTCCATAGCGCCCACCTTTGCAAGCGAGTCCGCTTTCTCATTGCCCGGAATTGAACAATGAAAAAGGGACCCATACAAAGGTGATGATTAAATAACGCGAAGATAAAGCACTTAGAAGCTCCTTTATTTTCATTAGAAAATACGAGGAGTGCTTTACCGGCCTCAAGGAGCAACATAACGTAATATGTAATGCCATTATATGTAAATGCAAGAATCGCTGGTGTTTTGTAGATATACTAAGTTGTATCGGTACCCACCGAGCTGGCACGCTGCCTCTCGGTGGCAATAAATTAACATCAACCAAAGTAGTCCGTTTTCTTCGCTTGTCATCGTCGTCTCAGAAGGAAATAATTCACAACGTAGGGCCTGGTCAAGCTGAACATGCGTGTTAGAGATGTCGCCAGCTGGACTATCCACCGATGCATTCCATGCTTCCGGAATAAACCGAAGGTCCACGAAAAGTTGATGGCTGCACTACCTTCCATCCGAGTTACACCAGGTGCAGGCTTTTTGAAAGTCGGAATTGACTTATGCGGACCGTTCCACATTCGCTATCCAGGCCGACGAGGTGTTCCGATCAATTCCTTTGTTTGTATTTTTGCCTGTCTGGTCACTAAAGCTGTACACATTGAAGTAGTCGCAGATCTTTCTACACAAGCGGCCTTTAAACGATTTGTGGCAATACGTGGAAAACCACAGGTGGTTATGTGCGACAACGCTTCCAACTTTGTTGGAGCAAACAAGAAACTCGAAGAATTACGTCGGCATCTGAACGAGCAGCAGGTACAGGATACGCTTGTAAACGCAGCACTAGAAGATGGAATTGACTTCAAGTTCATTCCGCCTCGCACTCCCAATTTTGGCAGACTCTGGGAGGCGGCCGTAAAGTCCTTCAAAGGTCACTTTCGAAAGACAATCAGCGACAAAACTCCCGGCCATTAACACCCCTTAGCAATGACCCAAATGACTTCACTGCGCTAACTCCAGGATATTTCTTGGTGGGGAGGCCCCTTACAGCGGTTCCTGAACCAAACCTGCAGGAGATTCCTGAAAATCGACTGTCCCATTGGCAACGTACTGAAAATTTCGTCCAACAGCTGTGGAGGAAGTGAAAATCTCAGTACCTTTCTGATCTGCACAACCGAACAAAAACAACTCGGATACGCGATAACGTTCACATCGGAACATTGGTCCTTGTAAAGGAGGACAGGCTGCCACCCCAGAAATGACGACTAGGAAGAGTGACCAACACATTCAAGGGTGATGACGAAAATGTTCGCCTAGTAACTGTCCGTACGCAGGACGGCGTTTTCAGAATTGGCATTCCAGGACTAGAATGAGCAGTTGAACCACGGTTCTTTTGATGTTTCCGTGATGGCTTTCTAAAGGGTGTCCACGATGAAATTGCCACACACAAAATTGATTCGCAAAATTCGAGTTTTCATCTGATTGCCATCAAATTTTCAGGGATTGAGAAATAACTATTAAACTTTATTTTACCATTTTATTCGTATTTTATTTACAGTCCATACGCAAATGCCCGCACCTTGGCCTTAACCCCGGCCATAAGATTCTGCACAACCTGTGAATCAACCGTTTTTTGCATGTAAACCCATACTTTCTTCAGTTCCTCGACTGTCTTCACAACTTTAGGTCGTTTAAGAAGGTGCTGCTTCATAATCGCCCGGTACTTCTCGATGGGGCGGAGCTCCGGAGTGTTGGGAGGGTTGAACATTTTCGGCACGAAATTGACCTTATTGTCCGCATACCACTTCAGCACGTCCTTGGAGTAGTGGCATGAGGCCAAATCCGGCCAGAAGATTGTTGGGACGTTGTGGGCCTTCAGGAGAGGTAGCAGCCACTTCTGGAGGCACTCTTTATGTACACCTGTCCGTTCATCGTGTCCTGGGTCACGAAAGGTGCACTCCGCTTCCCGCACGTGCAGATGGTTTGCCAAACCAGGAATTTCTTCGCAAATTTGGACATCTTCTGAGTGCGGACATGCTCCGGAACGCTGAACTTATCCTTGGCCGTGAAAAACAGGTTACCGGGGATCTGTTTGAAGTCGGCCTTCACATATGTTTCGTCGTCCATGATGCAGCATTCAACTTTCGTCAGCATGTTGAGGTACAACTTCCTGGCTTGGGTTTTGGCGGACTTGTTCTGCTTCTTGTCGCGATTAGGGGCCTTTTGTACCTTGAACGTTCAAAGCCCAGCCTTAGTTTTGGCCTTCTGGACAAAACTTCGGCTTAGGTGCAGCTTCTAGCTACATCCCGAACGGAGGCGTTCGGATTTCGGTTGAAGGCCCCAACTACGCGGTTGTGATTTTTGGTGTTGTACGGAATACTTTTTCCTTCACTTCTGGGCTTCCGATCGGTGGTCAACCGTTCCTCGAACCGCTTAATCACCCGCGACACCGTGGAATTCGCGATTCCCAACGTTTTAGCGATGGAACGATCCGAGAGATCCTTGTTCTCGTGATGAATGCGCAAGATTTTATCACGCACGAGCTGTTCTTTCGACTCCATTTCCGCGAGTTTTGATCACAGGACTTTAAAACTTGCAGGATGTAAATAATCCACCCAAATTTTCATTAAATTCTACCCAACGGTTAAAAAGTTAGAGCAATTTCATAGTGTGGCAATTTCATCGTGGACACCTTTTACGGCACTGTTGATCGAATCATCCGTGAAACTGTTCCCGAACTTACCAGCTACAAGGCAGTTTAACCAATCCTGGTGGACACCACAACTCCGTAATCGTCGTTATCGCTTACGAAAGCTCAGAAAACGTTTCTTTCTCATCAAAACTACCACGAACACGAGAGATCTGAAGTTTGCTGAAGAAGAGTATCACCGACTGTAAAACAATCGTTTCCGTGAGTATGTTGATTGTATCCAAATGAATTTTCCACAAGACTCTTCATCTTTCCGGGCCTATATCCACAAACGAAAGAGCTCGACCAGGGTTCCCGTTGAGACGACGTACCAATCTCGTTGTTCTTGCTCACCGGGGTCTACTGCAAATCTTTTTGCTGAGTTTTTCCGTTCCGTACACGACGACAACTCACCTCCGCTGGCGCAACATTACTTGGAAGTTTGCGATGCTCTCAGCGCAGTCGATGCATCGAAAGGCCCCGGCCCCGATCACATTCCACCTGTCTTCGTCAAACACTGTGCTCAGTCGCTGTCTTGTCCCATCGCTACGATCTTCAATCGATCCTTGACCGAAGGATTGTTTCCTGACGCTTGGAAGCTGGCATCAATCACTCCTATCCACAAGGCTGGAAATACACACAGAGTTGAGAACTACCAACCGATATCAATCCTCAACTGCCTTGCGGAAGTTTTCGAGAAGCTGTTACATGACGCAACGTATCCTGTTGTGCAGTCAGTGATCTCTGAGTATCAACATGGCTTCGTCAAAAAGCGGTCAACGACATCGAACCTCATGACTTACACCGGTACTGTGATCAACTGCTAAATAAGTGCAGAGTCATAACTTTCGTTCGTTGTCATTCCATTGTTACGTTCGACTTCGGCTTAAACGACATATCACTGGAGAGTGTTTCGTCGATCAACGACCTACACAGAAACAAAAGTGTTCACGAACATGAAAACGGGCCGTGAACTAATTCACGTTTTAATGATTTTTACTCCGAAAACGTGAACTAGTTCCCGATTACTGTTCAGTTATGACTGCAGTTCACGGTGTATTTTGCTTGTGCGTCGAACTCGATCGAACTGCAGTTTACGGATCCGGTGCACGCAACGAACCTTGCGTTTAAAGCAAACGCAATGCTCGATTTCTTAAAGCGTAACACCGCCTACTTCGATGATGTGCATGCACTTAAGTCGCTGTAATGTGCTTTAGTTCGTTGTGTGCTGGAATACGGAGTACAAATCTGGGCTCCGTACCAAGCCGTTCATATTGCACGCATCGAAAAAGTCCAGATGCGGTTCATTAGATACGCTCTACTTCGTCTTTCCTGGAACGATCCTATCAGTCTGCCGCCATATGAAGATCGACGTGCACTGTTAAATATTCAACCGTTATCGAGTCGTCGAGTGATGCTTAAACGGCCTTTTTGTCTTCGACTTGGTCATGTGCAACATCGATTGTGGCAGCATCCTTGAGAATGTTAGGTTACATGCACCAGTTCGTCAGCTCCGAAATCGTCAACTGCTGTGGATTTCTGGCCACCGTACTCATAATGGACGAAATAACTCGTTAGATTCATGTTGTAGGTTGTTCAATGAAGTGCAGTGAATCAAAATTCGTGAATGCATGAATGATAAAGACATTGTCCTAACTTTTCAACGTTGGGACAAAAAATAATGTATCTTTATCATTGTTGCATACTCAACACAATAATGACAAACTGCATGGCAGTTGAATCAAGATATTAATGTTTCACAACATCCGATTGTTTTTTTGGAAAGAGACAAGGCGTTGTTTGTATATTGCTTTGTATGCAACATAAATAAATTCAATAATGTCACATGTTGCATCTGCCGAAAAGAGACAATGTTTAGTTTTATCCCGCTTTCTCTCTTAAAAATGTTGTCGAGTGATAGGGGATAGTTGGTAAAGATGGAAGATCGATACCTACTGCTTTAATGAAAAACATACGATTTGCAATAAATTTCAGTTTGTTCTGTTAACATGAACTAAAGTTTATTATGCATGTTGTTTTAATATCATAAGATGATTAATTTATTCCTAAGAATAATTTGATTTGCAACAGCTAGTGTTCATCTTTTCAACCATTGTCCGTTTCTAGCGACATTCCCCTATTTATTGCATACGTTTCATCAAAGCTTTTGCAATCCCGACTAGTGTTGTTCTTCCAATATTCGAGTGATTAGTAATTTCCGTTCCTTGTGGCATTTCCTCAGTGCATTTTGTTGCGTTTTGTTGTTTAAAAAAAATAAAAAATGGATTCTACATTTGTTAAAGAGGACAAAGAAAATCTAGGGTTTTTTTTCATTAGGGCGAATCTACAATTGATAGATTCTCTCCGGGCTCGCTCTCTTTTATTCATTACAGCGCCATTATAAAACTTACGAGGCATTCTTTAGTACAGATCGAAACACAACAGTGCTGTCTATCATACTCTACAAATAGTAGAATGAAAAACATAAATGTGATTGGTTTATGAATGAAAGAGAGCGAGCCCGAAGAGAATCTCTCAATTGTAGATTCGTCCTAATGAAAAAAAAAACCCTAGAAATGTGTCCCAAAAAGTTCGAAACATAGAAGAAGAACGGGGATCTTAGTTGTAGCCTGGGCCTGGGTCTTAATTGCAAGTTCAGTCCGAAAACGTTTCTAGTGACAAATTGTTTGCACAATTGTTTCCGGTGGGTATGGGTTACTTCTGAAGATATTATCTAAAATATTTCCAAGCTATCGTGAGACGCGTCAAATCACATAATGATTCGATTACAAGATAAACGGTAGCCATACAGAGCCCCCACATCCGGGCATGCTGCGGGTATCTATGGAGATGTGGTCAGTTTTTGATCTGAACCAAAACATTCCATGCGACATCTCTAATTACATTTAAATTCGATAATTGCCCAAAACCTTATTGGCATGTTCTAGGTACATTCGGGGAAAAGCCTTCTTTTTATACTTGGACCAGAACATATCATGCTACACCCCACATCACATACGAAATCCAAAATAAGAGCAAAAGTGGTACAATCAAGTGTCAAGAACTACATTGGCTCCATCTGGACACGATCAGGGTCAGTGATGGTAAATGTACTGTATTTTGGTGCTTCTCTTCAGCTTAAAACCTAGGATCTACAATTGTATCTGTAGATAATTCAACAATACAAAGTTGCGATATGCATTCAACCACGTTTATTGAATCTTCTGGAAAGTCAAAAGATATTATGTGATAATCTGGGATAATATTGGTCATTCTAAGTTTGCCTTGCAGCTAAAAAAGATACAGTTACAATTGGTTCAGCCAAATCGAAACCATCGAGAATCATCAGTTTTGTTCGACATATTCAATCATAACTTTTCAACTTCAAGATGCATTCTTGAAGTTTATAACCAACAACCAATTTGAGTGATTCACGGGCTGCAAAATGGTGAGTCGACAACTGTGATGGAGCGTGCGTTCACGCAACATAGCTCTGGTCCTCACAAGTTCCTACCTCATGCTTCCACGGGTCAACAGATGACAAAGACCGCCAGCTAAGGGTTGCGTACTTAGCTGGGAGTGCAGCCTGGGCACTGTTGTCCTTCTGACTTCAGCTAGATTGAGGAGGTGCGTGCCGAGCGTCTGTCCACCAAGGAGGTGCGCCTCAAACAGCGGCTGAGTAAGAAACGCTGTATCTCGTCAGCTATACCTTAGGAGGCAGTCCCACCAACGCAATGTAGCCAGCGCGGTAAGATAGCATGCTGAAGTCTTACCCTACCACGAAAAATGTAAGTATTCTTTATTTTGTGAGATTTTTCCTCATTTCATTGCCCACAACTATTTTATGAGGAACAGTAGAAATTTGCAATATCCCAGTACATTTACTAGTGCAAACAAAAACAAATGTGCCGTGAAATTTTCATTTTGTCTTAACTTTTTATAAATCATTTATGCTAAAAATGTCTACTGTTCCTTTAACAACTATATAACGGGGATTCCCAGGGGGGGTAGCCTAAGGCAGTCGAAGGATTTGTTGACTGGACAAGGGTTCGTGGAGTCGCCAGTCCCTTGTCATGCGAAGACACGCGGCCTTCTGGCCGTAGTCATCCGAAGGTCCTCACTGAGATCGGCTGACCCTGCTACAAGAAGCCATCACGTAGGCTATTCTATTAGAACAACCTGCTGAGAATAGTCCTGCAGCCATAGGTAATCCTTGCACTGATGGTGGGTTCTTATTACACATCACACATCACATCATCACAACAACCAATTTGAGTGATTCACAAGACGCGGCTGGGTAGCTCAGTGGTTACCCGTTCTGCTTACTGAGCAGATGGTCGGGAGTTCAATCCCAAGCCCGTCCCATTCCTTGCTATTTGTTGTCACTTGCCTCTTTCTATCACCACTAGATTTAAAATCAATGGCAGTCTACTGCGCTTTCTTTCATCGATCGCTTTACTTACCACAGTGGATCCATGATCTGAAAATAACCTGCCTCACTAACACAAAACTATCGTTCCCTTGGCAATTGTAGAGATGCAATGGTACTCACGGTCTCTAATAACAACGATTGTCAAATTACTCATCCTTCCCCCCTCCCCAAAGACCGTGAGGACGCGGCCGGCGCCAGTACTGATCTCCAAATAGAATTAATGAACTTGTACATTGAAGATGTTAAAGCTACTCCCAAACTCCATCTATGTGATTCTGTGTGCAATTACACTAGTTCTGATCAGTAAAGGAGTAGCAACTAGGATATTGCACGGTCTTTTTATTAAAATAAAACAACCAATTTGAGTGATTCATATCCATAATGTCCCAAAAAAATATTCTGTGAGGATTGACTATCCAATAATGTCGGTTGACCTAAAAGAAGATCCACTGAACATGGTTGAATACATATCGTATATTTGTATAGCCTTAAAAGCTACAGTTAATATTTCAGCTCCTAATTTTTGAGCTCCAGAACTGTATGGCTGATAAAGAACATCCCAGATCATCTCATTATGTCTGCTGACCATCCAGAAGACTCAATAAACATGTTTGAAAACGTATCATAGCTATGTGTAGCCGAAAAGGGTACAGTTACAATTATAGATCCTATGTTCAGTACTCCAGGACAGGTTGGATGACTTAGAATATCCCAGATTGTCTCATAATGTTGGTTGCTCGTTCATAAGATCCAATGGACATAGTTGAATACATAACGTACATTTGCACATCTGAAAAAGCTACAGTTTCAATAGTAGATCCTAATCTATAAACTAATCAACAGCCTGATATGCCCCAGAACATCCCAGGTTTCATCATAATGTTGGTGGACTTCCCAGAAGATCCATTGAATAATATGAATACATATCGTAAATTTGAATAGCCGTTAAACTACAGTTACAGCTGTTGATCCCAAGATCTAAGCTCCAGGACTGTTTGGATCGCCTATGTCATTATGTCTGTTGACCTTCCAGAAGACTCAATTAAAATGGTTGAATACATATTGTATATTAGTATAGCTGAAAAAGCAACCGTTACAGTTGTAGATCCTAAGTTCTAAACTCCAGAACAGCTTGATTGACCTAAAACATCCCAAATTATCTCATAGTATCGGTTGGCCTTTAAAAAGATGCAATCAACTTTATTAATTATCGCTAATTTGGATAGTGAAAAAGCAACAGTTGCAACTGTACATCCTAAGTTCAGAACTCAAGAACAGTTTGGATTATCTAGAACATCCCAGTTTATCTCAAAATGTCTGTTGGCCATCCAAAAGTTTCCGTTAACAAGGTTGAATGCATATCGTAGCTTTGTATAGCCGAAAAAACTATAGTTACAATTGTAGATTCTAAGTGTTGTACTCCAAGACAGTTTGGACAACCTAGAACATCCCAGATTATCTCAGTATATCTGTTGATCTTCCATAACACTAAATAAACATGGTAGAATAGATATCGTAACTTTGTGTAATCGGAAAAACTATAGTTACAACTGTAAATCCTCTGTACTGAACTTCTTTATGCTCAGGATGTTCTGGGTTGAAAACAAGGCGTTAAAAACACATATTTTTTATTTTGCCCTGATAAAATAGTCAATTTTAAAGAAGTTTGCAGAAGATATTGTTCGCTTTTGTTCTGTGTGTGATTTCATACAGGCATTTTTCTTCAGGTGGAAGTCTATCCACAACAAATTTTATAATTATTCAGACCAGTAATTTGTTCGACAGCAACAACTGATTGTCGCTATTTTTCATGTTGCTGATAAAGCATTGTTGCTATCGGTAGTGTGTTGCAATAATGACAAAACGTTATTTTGTCGCTGTTACAGGAAAACAAGATTGTTGAAACTTGTGTGCGAATCACAACATTTTCTTACAGCAACTTGTCTCTTTCCCATAATCGATGCAACATTTTGTTGTTTTCTTCGTGTTTTGTTGCAATAAATTCAAGCTACAACATATCATTGTTGCATAGTGAGAGTCTAACGGGTGTATCACTCGTCAAGGTTATCTTATGTTTTTAGGTACACAAAGAGAATATTCGACACACTGATCAAGTGTGTGACGCGTTTAATTTTAACATTAGTAAATTAGTATATAGGAATAGAATCTAATACAACCAAACGAAAGAACAGAAGCTGTTCTTTCTTATAATCATATGAGATTAGAGATTTAATCAGTAGTTATTATGCGATTGCGATTTTTAGTGAGAAGCTTAATGTACGTACTATTGAGGTATACCTGTACCAGCGAAAAAAATAGAAGTGCTTGAAATCTTCATCAAATACATCAGCTTTGTTAATTTAAATGTTATTGATAGAATCGATGTTGGCGAATTAGACTTCATTTTGAGGCTAGTTGATTAATGGACTAGTATTATATTTTATTTAACTTCAAACTAAATAAACAATATTTTACAAAAAAAAAAAAAGTCAGTCTGTGCGAGTTCGTGATCATACCAATCGACATGTTTTGGTTGATTATTTTCGAGAGGGAATGGGTAAAACGAGGTAGCGGGTTGAGGAAATTGACGTTTGCAGTAAATCGTGAACTCGCCTTTCGCATATTACGCATGGAACCGCACTAATACACAATGTGTTAGCTCATGTAATGGATTACGGAGCTGAAGAAACATTTTGATCAAAAGCACCTGCAGGCTGCTCTTCATAATGTGCCGCAATTGTGGGGAACTTTATTCCATGGCTATGAAATTTTTAGTCTTATGCTCGTTTCTGAAGATATGTTTCACTTTATCGGAAGTAAACAGAGGAAAAACGTCTCAATATTGGCAGGTCAAATTAAAGATTGCACACAGCTCCATAAAATGCTCCAGGTGCTGAATAAACTGCTTAAACCTGTCCCGTACCCTTGCATGAATAAAGTTACATATGTAAAGTTGATCCAAAATCGATCCTGGACGCATTTATATGGTGTGATCAAGAGCGTAAATTGCGACGAATCAGTAACCAACTCTCTACCACCATGGCAGCATGTATTTGTGTCTTATTTTCGATACAGTCCTTCGGTACCGTAACAAATGTCAAGCGTGTGGAAAATTCCGCCTCATACGCAAAATTCTTCCCCAGTCCACATTCGAGAGAGAAAAAGTCCCATCCCTTTTTCCTCCCTGAACTGTGACTGGTTGTCTGGCCTGATGGTAAACGGGGATGAAACACAATGAAAAGATAAACATTTTTTCCGCGCTCAACGCTGATATATGCAAAATACGGCCCCGTTGTTTTTTTTCGTTTTTCTGCCGAGGGTGATAGGCGCTCTCCTGGATAATCGGCGTTCAACCGCGGGGTTCATGTGTGTGCGAAAGAGTCCTGCTTCAGGCTTCTGGAATGCTACCAGCGTTAAGCAGAAGCTTGTTTGCGAAATCATTAATAAAATTACTTAAATGGGATGGATTTAAAAAATGATTTGTCAAAATAAGAGCTGACAGTGAAATTAATTTTGGCAATTTTTCTATTTTTGCCCCGAGGTTTTTCAGTTCCATGGTGAGAGCGGGGATTTACGTGTGAGATGTCGTCGTCAATCTCGTGAACATTGACGAAAGATGGAATGTTTGGTTTGTGTGGTTGAAGGAAATTTTCAAATTAATAGTGGATTATCAAGCAGATTATTATGACGATGGTGGAGAGGAAGACCGACTTGTCTTCGGAAGACCAGACCATAGCTGAGTCGCGAACATAACACATGATGGCATGCCGGTGGATGGCAAAGTTTGGCGGTAGCCTCGAAGCGCCGCGTGCCGAATGGTAATTATTTCTGAAGCGCATTTGTGAAATAAAAATAATTACACTGTTGAGCTTTCCTCGCGCTAGTCGAAACCGCCCTTTCAAGAGGGAAGGTTGCCAACGAATTCAGGCTAAAGCCGCGTACATTTAAGCAAATTACCTTCTATCACGATTGCAACTGGCTGGCGCCCCGTCCCTCGGAGTCATTTTCCATAAAGCACATGTGGAAAAGAAGAAAATCTCAACGGCCGGTTGGAGGAAGGGTTTGGGAGGGGAAACACTTTTCATTAGTTTTTAGCTATGTTTGATCGATACCTTGGGGGAAGTATTTTATATTCGCCAATATAGGGCACTAAATTATGAAACAACTACGACCACGCCACAACGATGGACGATGAGCAAAAGGGGAGTGAGTTTTTATGGCGTAAGTTTTGTCCATCGTCGATCGCTGAACGAACTGGGTAAATCGCGAATTTACTGACAGGCTACCGGTTTCCTTCAAAGCTTTCTATTTAGCTGTTAATTGATGGTAATTGAATAACGGGGAGTGGAGGGAGTCGACCGTTGCACGTGTGGAATCGCTTGGCGCTCATTTGCTGGAGATTTGAATCGGTCGATTATTGTAGTTTTGGAAAGGAAAGCTTACCTAGAAGGGGTATCGATGTGTCCAGTGTTTTGACCGACCTGCAATCGTTTCAAACTTTTGTTGACAGTTTCTACTAATCTATCAAAGTTTCATCACCGCTTTGCATGTTTTCAAATTTGCTGTTGAACTCTGCTTCCCACAAAAGGCTGGAAACTCCCACGTTGCGCAGAACAGCGGCTCCATCAAATGTCGCCTATAGAAAGACCAGCTGCATGTCACAGCATCATGCTGTTTGTTTTTCTATAAATACCATTTCAAATATTCATTAGCCCCGGCTAATACCCGGTTCAATCAATTCCACCGAACCGTATTGTTCGTTTCCTCCTCTCTATCCGCTTTCCGGGTGTACGACAACACGATTACAAATGCAGGTCAGCTCGGGTCCGATCCTTTCCACCCCGCATCGACTTCCCGGAATGGATAACCTTCACCATTTTAAATAGGCAGATGCCTACCCACTTTTGACAGCTACACGTCAAACCCTCCTTCGCCGGGCAGGAAGGAAGCGTCCGTAAGCATCAGGGCGTAAGGTGTATTTACATAACAACCAAACGCCGTCGAATTGAACCGGAGAACCTCTGTGACTGTCACGCTCCGCTGATAACCTAATCAGGATGTGTCAATAGAACGTCGTCGTCGTCGTCCGTCGCTGAACCTGATTGATTGAGCACCTTGCTTCCCGGACTGGACGGAACCCGCCAGAAACCCTGATTGGCACAAGCGGAAATGTCAAACCTGTGCGGTTTAATCAAATTTAAATAATTCACAATCGTCATTTCGGCTCTCCGTTCCGGCTACATACGAGGGAGTGGGAAAAATGTCCGATTTGGACTTTCCTCCATATTCCCAAAGGATCTCGCAACGTCTTGAGATGACTGGAAGTAGCGGAGCGTCCCTTCCAAGGGTTGAGTGATTGCCTTCGTTTCGTTTGACGCATTTGCTCCGGTAAATTCGCGCTTTTTTGGCATTGTAGGAATTTTCCAGGACGACATCCAGTCCATAATGCTGTACTGTTTGGATTATACGAGGAGAAATAAATTTGAATATTTGATAACTCCTATTTGGCACTGGATCCATCTGTCAGGTGGACCTGACTTGGAAAACGGAAAAGAGCCGAGCTGTGAATGAGTTTTCCTCCCGGCAGTCTGTGAACTGGCTTATCTTTTTCAAAGAAAGTGCTTTTAAAGCCCAGTTTAGAAAGGGTGAAGAATTTTTGAAGAGATGTTCATTAGACCTATCAATGGAAATGAGATTTGACCGATGTAGTCGTTTTTGTGGCGGTGGATGGGACATGACGGCAAGCTGACTGCAATAATGAATTTCGAGGATTGTTCAAAATTAAATTTTAAACGTTAATTCTCGCTATCGTAACTTCCTTGAAAAATCACTCGCCTTTGACTTCTTCATCTTTCCCGTGGGCCGAAGAAAAACGGGGAAAGGGTTAATCACATTACTGGCTTTTCTACTCTGGCCGTGTCTTATCCGTCGACGTTTTCAACCCTTCATCCTGTTAGGAACAACCGGAAGCCGGGCGTCTGCGAGCTTTCATATTCCACACGTTGCTCATCTGTCGAGGGGGGGGGGGGGGGGGGGGAGAGCTCTCCACTTATTATGTATGTAAATTAGATGTAAATATCTTCCCTATTAGGATGCATCATGAAGAATAACCGTCTACTCGGGCTGTGTAGGTGGTCGATGACGCTGGTTGTTTTTGGAAAAAGCGAACGAAGCCAGTTTTCCGCTGTAGACGATTCCAATGAACTCCAGTTTTTCATTTCGGATTAGAACGTCTTCGGTAAGGTTAAATTCGTTATGGGTAAAATTTCTCAATCAGACCACTTCAAACTGAACGTTGAATTTTTTAAGAGTTGAAAATCAAAATTGAATAAAACTAGAATGATCAATCAATTACTGACAGTCTGAAAAATAATTAAAATAACAAGAGCTGTAATTGAGAAAACGTTCTAATTTCATGTATAATAAATCAGTGAATGACGAAATTTTGTGTGCAAATAGATGAAAATAATAGATAAAAACATAACGGTTGTCCCCTAGAGGTAAACATAATGATGCAACCTAGTTTCTTGTGATGCAATATCACATCCAAAGCTGGAGAATTGGTTATCCGGATTTAGCTCGATGGATTAAAACACAAAAAAACTACACGGCTGACGACTGATACATACACGCAAAAATCAATAAGGGTAGGCTACCATTTCGAGGATTAAACTAAGGCAAACGCCAAATAATTTTCACCTGATAATATATCGTTAATTTTACCATGCCTGCGATTATATCAACCATAGTGCGGTTGATATCAATATGCGGTTTGTCAAATTTACCACAAATGTTGAAGGTTTTACCATAAACGTAGTAAATTTAACTGAGGTTCAATGGCATAGTCGGGTAAAATGGTAGATTTTACAACAAGAACTTTTTCTGTAGATATACGACTCATTTGCACACTGAAAAATAAAGAGAGAAAAACTGATGATGTCATATAAGCATTCACTGAAAATACGTCGACATAATTTAAGCCTGTCTAAAACAAAACTGAATGTTTATTTCACAATAATAGGGTTATATCTACATAAGAAACGGTTGATTATGATGTTAGTCCTTCTTTCTGCAAAATTTTCGAAATTTCTGTGTAACACCCGCCATCAAGCTCCGCACTGTATCCCCAACACGCTCGCCGTGACAATCCACCTCATTTTCTTTTGAAATCATCGGCACCATTTGCTTTCTTCTTAGTTTCGAAGAGTTTCCGCTTAACTAGAGCCCAGTACTTCTCTTTTGGGCAAAATTCTGGACAGTTTGATGGATTGGCTGTTTTTGGCACGTGTTTGACCTCTTGTACCTTATATCACTCCAGGAAGGATTTCGCATAGCAACAAGAGGTCAAAACAGAGCTGGAGAATCGTGGCCTTTGATAAACGGTAGCAACCCCTTCAGCAGACATTTTTTCTCGTACACATCCTTATTGATAGTGCCGGTAGGGCCGAAACTTTTAGATTTTCGACCACAACTACATATGGCCTGCAAAATTTAATAATTTTTCGGGAATTTGAACACCTTCTTTGTCTAAAAATGCTATGAAAAAACAGACCCGGAAGCTGTTTAAAGTCTTCGAGTAAGTTTGTTTCGTCGTCCATTAAGGTGTGGCAAATGAAGAATTCGAACATAGACTATTGTGCATATTTCGGATATACATTAACAATATAGTATTCTGTTTTAACTCGGATGTCCAGCTTTATGTGAACTTTAGAGAAAAAATACAGAAAAAAATCATCTCGATTTCGATGAAATTTGCGGGCTTTTCCCGAAATACGTTTCATCAACCAGCGCACATAATTCTCATCCATCGTTTTGGTAATCTTATTCCACTTGACTCTCAATTCATTGATGCTTTTGACGACACTGCCATTCACCTTCAGCTTCCTCTTAATAATAGCGCAAAATCTCTCTATCGGTCTGATCTGGGGACAGTTTGGTGGGTTGAGTTCTTTCGGTACTCCGTTCTGAATTCCATCCGTTTCATACCACTGAAGCACTGCTTTACTGTAATCACAGCTTGCAAGATCTGCCCAAAACATGACAGGTTCATTGTGGTATATGATGAATGACAATATTCGCTTATCCGTTCTGTTCAGCTCTGAATTAAATGTCTTATCAGTGATGAAAACGTTGGTCTTCCTACCGCAGCTGTGCAAATATATCTGCAATCACAAACTTGAATTTGGCACGAACATCTCCCCGAGCCGTGGCCAATTAAAATTATTGTCCCGGGAGGGGTTTGAAATAGGCCTTCACATAGGTTTGATCATCCATGAGGAGACACCCATTGAATTTTGTCAACACCTGATCATACAGTTTTTTGGAACGAGTTCTGGCCACATTGGTCTGCTTTTGAACCCTATTTGGTTGTCTTCAGGCACGGCATGACTTGAAACCTTCTCGGAGACGAATCCGTTGCACGGTACTGCGTGCGGCGTGAAACATTTTGACCAAATTGCGGTCAGAGGTGTTGCGGTTTGCCTTAATGTTCTTGATGACTTTGTTCCGCAGTTGAGTGTACACCTGTAAAGTAAAAAATATCATTCCATATAATTATCAAGAAAGCACGTTATAAGGCGCAGTCATATGAAAGATGCAGTCGTATTAAAGGGTGTATTCGATAAAAATGGCACACACATATATACTCATCAAAATTAAACTGATTATTGGATTTTCTTGAAATTTTCAGGGAATGAAGAACTACTAATGAGTTTTGATTAACAACATTTGTTTTATTCAATTTCGTCTCCCATCCCGAATGCCCGCACCTTCCTTTTCACTCCACCCATCAAATTTTGTACAACCGATTTTCCCAGTGTTTTTGTTGTTTTAACCCAAATTTTCTTCAATTCTAGCTCTGTTTTTATAGTTTTGGGATGTTTGCGAAGTTCCGTTTTCATAATTGCCCAGAATGTTTCAATTGGACGAAGTTCCGGTGAATTTGGTGGGTTCATATCCTTTGGCACAAAATTGACTCCGTTGGCTCGGTACTACTCCAATACGTTTCGAGCGTAGTGGCAGGATGCTAGATCAGGCCAAAACAGGGTTGATCCTTCGTGCTTCTTAATGAATGGCAAGAGACGTTTCTTAAGGCACTCTTCCGTGTAAATCGCACCGTTTATTGTTCCGGAAGTGATGAAGGGAGCACTTATTTCACCACATCCGCAAATCGCCTGCCAGATTAGCAACTTCTTTGCAAATTTCGATAGTTTCTTCTTTCGAACATCCTCCGGAACATCGAACTTAGACTTGGCAACGAAATATTCTTGCCCAGGAAGTTGACGGAAGTCGGCCTTGACGTATGTTTCGTCATCCATTACGATGCAACCGGATTTGGTGAGCAGCTTCGTGTAAAGTTTCCAGGCGCGGATTTCGCAGTGATGTTTTGTTTTTCATTCCGGTTTGGGGCTTTTTGCACTTTGTAAACATGTAACCCAGCACGCTTCATGGTTTTCTGCACAAAACCGACTGACACCTTAGACTTTTTAGCGACATCTCGAATTGACATGTTTGGACGGTTCTTGAATTGTTGTACGACTTTCCTGGGCATTTTACTGTCCATTGGACCACTTTTACGACCACTCCCTTCCTTCCTTTGGACACTCAGACGCTCCTTGAAGGGTCTTATTACACGAGACACAGTTGTATTTGCAATTCCAAGCCTTTTAGCAATCCACCGGTGGGACGCCCCAGGATTTTCATTGTGAGTGCACAAAATTTTGTCACGGACAATTTCTTGTTTCGACGACATGACTGGAACTACTGAATGTATAACTATGAAACTTGGCAGATGTAAATAATACACTATGGATAAGATCTACTCAAATTTCTAGGTTTTTTACTCATACGATTCAAAAGTTACAGAAGATTTTCTGTGTGTCATTTTTATCGAATATACCCTTTAAAAACCTAGTTGTTATAATTGACTCCAAGTTATCCTTTGTCGAGCATTATAATAACATTATCAACAAGGCAACCAACATGCTCGGGTCTATCAAGACGTTAAGTTTTCATTTCAAGCATCCCTATATAATCAAAACATTGTACATTGCATATATTAGAACCATTCTTGAATATTGTAGCATACTCTGGTCTCCATATCACGATTCACATGTCAATCGCATTGAATCAGTAAAAAAACAGTGTTGATTATTTGCTTCATGGAAGTTTTCAATTCAATTCAATTTATTTGCTTTTCTTTTATCGTTTTACAATTTTGTAACAATTTCTTGATAGATAATAGAGATTTGGAAATCCTTGCAGCTATGATCTATACGTGTTTTTATCAGTTGATACAGTTGCTAAATTTAATGGCGTTATTTATGCATGAAAATGCTTTAAAAAAACCTGCTGATAAATATAGCTCAAAGGTAGAGGACAGTTAGAGAAAGGAAAATTGCTATAAATATCACAAAAAATATTGTATCAGGTTTGAGATCAGATTATTTTCTGAGTTTGAACAGTCCGTCCAAAACTTTTGGAGAATTTTGCTGGTCCACAATTCAAGTATCTCAGTGTTAGTCGCATCCTGAAGTTCTTCGGTCGGGAAGTTGAAAGGCGAATCCTACATCATCTTGAGGAGTTTGTTTTGTCTGATTTGAAGTTTCTTTTGACGTGTTAAGGCGCAGTTGTACCAAGCTGGGAAACCATACGTAAGGGACGGACGGAAGATAAGTTTGTAAAGTAGAGTTTTGTTCGCAATGCTCAATCGTGATCGTCGACAAATTAGCGGATACAGCATTTTGGTCGGTTTATCACATTTCCCTAATGAAGCTTCTACATGTTTATCGAACTTGAGTTTCCCATCAAGTGTTAGTCCTAGATATTTGACTTTTTCAGACAAAGGAACATCGCGACCACATACCGTGACTTGCGTTTGTGGGGAATATTCGCGTGAAGAAAATAACTTGTATTTTCTCCGCGTTAACTTTAATCCTCCAGCGGTGTTGATAACCTCAAGGGCATCATGGGCTGATTGTAGTTTCTCGATAATCACCTCGGGGTTTTTATCAACAGCAACGAATCCAGTAGCGTCAGCGAAAAATGTTGTAGAGTGTTGGGCTCAGGGCAGCATCTTGCGGGACACCAAAGGGAATTTCTTTAATGTCGGGTAGCACACCATTAACAGCTACTGGAAAAGTACGTAGTTTCAAAAACGAATGCAGCACTTTAAGGATGTATAGAGGAAACCCAGTCAGTTTCATTTCGTTCAGGGTTGCCTCCTGCCATACTGCATCATACGCTTTTTCAACGTCCAGAAGAAGCATCCCTGTCAGAATGACCTCGATTAAACGAATCCAGAATGTCTTTCGTCAGACGAACAAGCTGGTGATTAGTGGAGTGGCTCCGTTTGAAGCCGAATTGCTGGGGAGGAATGATATCATGGTCCATTAGGTGGTTTTCAATCCTGCAGAGTATGATGCGTTCCAGAATTTTGCTCATAGTTGGGAGAAGGCTAATAGGGCAATAGTTGGTAGGAAGCGTGATGTCTTTTCCCGATTTTGGAATGGCAGTGACGACGGCATGCTTCCAGCTGACTGGGAAATAACAGTTCCACAAACACGCGTTGACCAATTTCGTGAACATAACTATCGCTTTCCTAGGAAAATGCTTCAGCAAGACGTTCCATACTTGATCTTGAGCAGGTGCTTTCTTTGTTTTTAGGACTTTAATAAGCGTTTCCAACTCTTTTGGTCGAATCACCGGCACTGTTTCAAAAGGTATATCAGTACTAGTTATGTAGCAAACAGAGTCCTCTAGCTCGATGTGAGTGGAACGGTCCAGTGGTAGTGCGTTAAGGTTGGCACTAGCGAAACTTTCAGCCAAAAGGTTTGCTTTCTGAGCAGGAGACGACACAAGTGATTCACTTAGCTGGTCTTCCAGACATTCCTTGCTACGTTTTCCAGGTGGCGGATGGTGTTGGAAAATTTTTGATTTCTAGCCTTCGAGCACTCGTCACGGATTTGGGCGTTGAGACATTGCACTATCATTAAAAGGAATGGATCACGAGAACGAAACTATTGTCGTCGGCGCTTGTTGTGTAATCGAATCAGCTGTCTTGTTGTGTCGAATATCCTAACTTCTTCGTATGTTTTTACAGGTAGGTATATTGGGTACGGCAGCTGCTTCTGCTTCCGACAGAGAAACGGTGAAGTCTTCTACGAACCTATCTATTGTCAAGGTTGCTTAGCGAAGGAGATGTTAAGTCGATTTTTTCATTCGAAGCTCTCTGAAATAGAGGCCAATTAGCAGGAGCATAGCGTTTTGCTGAAGGTGTGGTGAGTTGGAATGGTTCTGTGACGTACACGTCAAAGCAAACTGGTAGGTGATCGGAGGAAAGATCGTTGATTACGGTCAATGAAGACACGCTTACTATATTGTTGGAGAGGACAAGATCCAGCGTTGACGGTCGACGACATTTGACTTGCGATTTGGAGTTTTTGTTTCCACTCAACTCCGTCTTCTTAGGTAATTTACAAGCAGTGGTGAGATGTTTACTACCGCACTTGACACACTTCAGCGAGAGGTTGCAATTAGAGGAGCCGTGTCCGAAGCGCTGGCAACGGTGACATTGAGCAGCGTCATTAGGGCGCTTTGAGAAAAATCTTCACGAAACCACCACGTTTTCCGTAAGTCCTGTATTTTCGCTGTTCCACGGAGGAAGTAACGGGTGGCAACTAAAATTTTGGAATTTCTTTCTCAAGCTGTCAAAAAAAGACAAACATAGTTGAAGAAGATCTGATTTATTCAAATAAAAGATACATTGTCCATTGTTGAAAAAAAATTAGTGAACATTTGAAAACGGTCCTTAATCAAATGTTCGGCGAAGCTTCCGTTTGATGTCGGAACAGGAGCGTTGTACGGCCTGCATGTCAACTTTGCAAATGCATCTCTTGATTCTACCAATCAACTGTTTGCAATTCGTGGCTCTCCAGTTATTTTTGTACACCAAGGAATTCAAAACCCCGAAGAACTCTTCGATTGGGCGACACTTAGGCAGATTTGTCGGGTTGTGGTTTTTGGGTACAAATGGGATCGAATGGGTATTCAGGAACGATTGTGTTTTTATGGCGTAATGCGATGACGCTTTATCCGGCTAAAACACGTATTGTCCATCAGCATGATGTTTTTGTAGAAACGGGATAAAACATTTTCTTCAAACATTCGTTCTGGTACACATCTTGATTGATTGCCAAACCAGAGGGCTTGAACCATGGCTTGGAAATGCCTTTCTCGGAAATGGCAATGTACAGCATCACTTTCTGTTCAAACTTATGTTTAAACTTATATTTTATGTTCGGAGGTGTAGTAGAACTATCCGTTGAATAGTATCGATCGTTTCCGGGAATCTGCGTTTTCGAAAGAGGGAAGTAGCTTTCGTCGTCCAAAACAAATGTTTTTCCGGAATAATTTTTAATCAACCAACGGCATTGGGATTTCAGCGTTGAAATCTGTGCATCAGTATATTCCGGGGCTCGTGTCTTCTTTCGGCACTTTATTCCGACTCTTTTCAATGTTTTTCAGATGTACTGGTGAGAACAGTTGAACTTTTTTGCGGCATCCCGTTGGCTCAGTGAATCCTTGTTGTTGAAGGCACGAGAAAGAGAACGAAGTCCTTTTGCGTCCATAATTTTGGCTGGTCTTCCACTACCTTGCTTGCGAGCAGTTGTTGGGGATCTTAGGATATGGTAAACAGTCGAAGTCGCAACATTTTCGCTTTTAAAATGTTGTACCGTATACGTTTTGCCGAGATTTCTGTGCAGTTCGTACAACTGTACAACGCGCTCGCGAAATACTTCTTGTTTCGACGGCATTTTGAGCAAAACTGAGCAAGCATAAACAAAACAGAAAATACTAGCAGAAAGAGGAGAGAAAGAGCTAACGCATACACACTCTTATTTCTCTCTGAGCTCGTTTGTTGTTGAGCATAGAGGCCTCGAAAAAATTCCAAAATTTTAATTGCCACCCGTTACTACAGATACAGAGCGTGTTGGTCAGTTAATGTCGTCGTGGTCGATAATACCTTGACATCCCGCGGGTGAATGTTGTTCTTCGCCAATTCTGTTTCCAATGCTTTGATGTCAGTCAGTGGTAATCCCGGCAGCACAAACTTTGACGGGACATTTTCCGGTGTATTGTGAGTGAAAAACTGGATATTGTTGTTGTTCAACACTTGCGCTGCTTCGGAGAAAACTCTTTTGTTTTTTGTTAAAGACTGAACTGCTGATTTTGTGCCTTTCAGAAGGTAGTCGCCACTTTCACCAAGGAGCTGAAAAACATCTTTCATGAATAACCCCACGATATGGATCGGAGGTAATCTAGCACTGTCTGTATTTGTTTGCTGCACAGCCGCTTCTTCCTAAGCAAAGCTATTGGCGATGTCAGTGAGTAACACAAAAGCGTTTTGCGTTGGGATGCATGGTACTACAACAGTTGTGTTGTTGTTTTGATTGGCTGATCTCGACAAGCAAGCGTGCTTTGACGGTGTTGATAATCTGTCCAACGAATTGGTTCGAAGACTCTCCGGGCGATAATGCGGGTGGAGGTTTGTGTTGTCAACAATACTCGACAGACGCTCCTTGGAAAGTGAGGTTAGCTAGAGGTTTGGCCTGTCGGTAATCTTCCGAATATTGCTTTGAGTCCTGGCTGATACCACCTTTACATATCCCCAGGAGGGCGAATCGGATTGTTTTTACCTCGATCGCGATGAAAAATAAACGAGAAAAATATCGGACCGCAGGAGGGCTTGTATACACCGTTCCAGTGTTGCCGAAAGACTCTTCCTTCATGGAAGTTAGAATCGGCGAGCTTTCCATTGCTTATGATTCAAGATGCATGCTTATTAATTTAGACACACTTGAAAAACGAAGAGGATTTGCAATGGTAGCCTTTATAAATAACTAGTTTATTTGTGGACGCAGTAGCGCCCGTGGCAAGTGTTTTTTTTTTTAAATATAAACGGTTCATGTGTTATTCACGCTTGTAGTTTAAATAAGAAAAGCATTACATTTTTCTACGTTTTGAATAGAGTTTTTTATTCGGTGAATTCAATGCAGCTTATATTTACATCTGAAAAACTTCGGTGAAGACCACATTGCGTGTAAACTGACAACCATCCCTCAATAGATCTCCTTGCTGTGAATTAGGTTCGATGTGAACTTTTACCTGATTAGGGTTCCGAGATCGTGACAAAGCAACGTATAGTTGCCCATGCGAAAATACGGTCGACTGAAGATCAATTCCCACATGATCAAATGTCTGTCCTTGCGATTTATTGATCGTAATAGCATATGATGGTATGATTGGAAATTGACGTCGACGTAGAATAAACGGTAATGTAGAGTCACTTGGAGCCAAATCTATTCTTGGGATCGTCACAACGTCTCCACGATTACACTCCGAGATAATTCTCGCAGTAATTTTGCTTCTATCGATTGCTCAATAACCATTCTTGTTCCATTGCAAAGCCCTTTTCGCGGATTCAAGTTTCGTAACAGCATGACGATCACTCCCTTCTTCAGTACCAGGGTATGCGGAGGCATTCCGGATGGCGTTTGTTCATGAAGGAATTCAGGAGGATACCTCGTGGCATCGCTTGGGTCCTCCGTAACAACAGAATCTGCACTATAATAAACCGTTGGTTCTCCATTTATCATGTCCGGTTCATCGCCAGCGAATGCGCATTTGTCGGAGCCACGATGCCAGATTTGACAAATCTTGAACCGACATTGCTTGAACATCAGATCCAAACACACATTTTATTAAATCCTCAGTCGCTACCATGTGTTGAGGTATCTCGAGCATATTCTCATCGTTCAAACTTGGCACTTGAGGAGTGTTTCCAGATCCAACCTGAAGGAGCCATTCATTGTGAGCATCCAGCCCCCTACATCGCATGTTGGTTATTAATTTTAACTGTAGGGTAGTTTTCTCTCTTTTCTTCACGAAATGTTGACAAAAAATAGAGCAAGCCGCACTCAACCCACCGGGATGTTTGGCGCAATGACTCAAATTTGAGTAAAATTATACACAGTTTTGGGTAAAGTTTATTACCGAGAGAGTAAACATTTTTTACGGGGTGTAAATGTGAACTACCCAGCGCGATCTTCACTTTACTCATATTGGCCTACAACCATTGAGGTGGGTGAAAAGGGTGAAAACAGCTCAAATTTGGGTAGATTTATGGTTCCGTGTAAAGAGCATCGGAGTGAAGTTGGCTGCGATGAGGATGGTGACCGACACGAAATGTAAAAATTTAACACCAGAGCATCTTCCAAGTCAGCTCGATCTTCTCGGCACAGACAAACAGATATGACACTCAATACAGTTTCCATCGTTTACTGATTTTAATGGTTGAATTAAAAATCAGTAGATTGACGATAGGCCACGGCGGCACTCATGTCGTATTTGACATGTGGGCCCGCTTGTCGAACGACTGCGTTTTTTATTGTTGTCTGTGTTATTTCCAGCAACTGCTGCATTCGGTTGTCTAAGAGTGATAGATTCTTTTCTGCATTAAAAAAAATCAAAATTTTCAACGTCTGTTGTCTGTGATTTTTTTCATCAAATGCTGTGTCTGGTTGTCTAAGGTTGTGACTGGTTTTGTTTTCTGCATCTAATAGTAAAAAAGAATTGAAGTGTCAAATATTTTATTTTTTTGTGAGAATTTCCCCGCGTGCTGCGTCTGGTTGGCTAGTCACCGGACAGACAAACAGGGCTATTATATATATGAATGAATGTTATTGCACAAAGAGTATACATTTTGGTGATTCTAGAAAATATGTCCTTTTATGCCCCTAAGTCTAAGAAATAGAAACTTGCATTATATCAACAATCAAAGAACAGCCTGTGCCAAAAACGGGCCATTAAATATACTGATGTCATGCTATATTCCATACATTAGCATTAGCATTAGTGTTGACGTTTGCACACCTCGTGGATGGAGCTACGATGAGGAATAATTCGTTGAAGGCATTGCATTCCACCATGAAACGAAACTTGATTACGGTTACTGTACCGTTTCTTCACGCAATAATCTTCACGAAGACACTCCTCGATCGCTCACCTGGCCACGTCCATGCAACCGTTGGTGATAGGGAGGATTTGGTATCTACCTTAAGAAGACACGGGGAACCCACGTAGCCTTTAGTAGTTATCAAAGGAAAAAGGAAATTAATAGTCGGAGAGAATAATTAAACAGAATGCCCTGTTTTGTGTGCAGAGCAAACAAATATTCAAAAATGGTCGTTGGGAGCATCTTGCCTAAGAAGGTTAAGTGATGCTCCATTTCTCCATTCTCAAATGGTTGGGACTATAGCATTAACTATAGTCCTAGCACCCTATGAAAAGAGAAGAATGTCGCCGAGATAAGCCTATCCTCATCCATTTAACATTTCGATGTTTGTGTCGTAGAACCACTTCCCTTTCCGTACCACGGCCTTACAATAGTTTGAAAATTTTATAATTATCCTGACATCCATTGCCAAAAGTGCTGGAAACCCAAACAACCTTCAAAGAAGTTCAAGAGATAAACATATGACGAGTTTCAATACTTTATTTGTGAAATGGTTATATGTATTCAATATGGTTGATTAAAATTGAGTTGCTGGGAATATAACTTAACAATATCGGGCCGGAATTGGAAAATCATGCTCTTTCTCTCATTCATTCATAAATACTTACAAATATAGATGCACACATGCACATGTACAAACAGGGTGTTCGGTTCCTTAGTGCAAATAATTTAAGGGGCGATAGAAGATCATATTTGAAGAAAAAAATATTCTACGCATATGATCAAATCTCAAAAATCACTGAGTTATTAAACTTTTTCTGTTTTAGTCTATGCTTGCCAGAAATTGGCTATAACTCTATGCCATTAAACACAAAACTGTTACCTTCATCGGATAGCTTGGTAAACTTCCTACTTTATTGTGTCCTTTACTTTAAGTAAGTTGCATTTAGGCACATTTTAGGGATAAACAAGTCTAAAGCTTGTGTTTTTCTACGGATTTTTCTTCATTATTTCAAAAAATACGTAATAAAGTTTATTGTTTTGTCTAACCAAAAGATGCCTCTTAAACCGTTCTACAACTCTCTCTTTGACACCAACATTCTATCTTGTTTAGTTTTGTCGCAATTTCGTACTAAAAACATCTGGCTTGGTCGTTAATCAACAGTTGCGTAAAACACGAACCGTAACGCTGGTAGATCACCTTTTCGTGGTGCGTTACGGGGTATCAGATCTACCACCGAGCCCTAGTCCGAATTAATTCAAACTAGGGAATTTGTTATTTGTAGTCAAAGGAACATATTTTAGTCCTTATTACATTTGATGTCTTATGAAAAGTGACAATACTCGTTTTGCAATTGTGCGAGGATGAGCTTAGAATAAGTAAAACATGGTTAGTCTTCATTTATGTGAATTCTCATTGTCTATTTGATGTTCTATAGTTTGAATTGGTTATGACTAGGGTTCTGATGCATGGTCAGTATCGGAGTCATAGTTTGTTTTCTTTGTAATGAATCTTATTTTGACTGATAAAGGGGCGCGCCTTTGAAGAGTGCTCTCACTCCTCAAAGGGTTTAAATAGCGGAAACTTTCAATAAAATTTGATTCATTGCCAACAAAACAAACAATGACAACTGTAACAACACCGAATACCTCATCATTTCTCAATAGTGATGAGGTAAATCGACATGCACTAAACGAAGGACACGGGATATACTACAATAGATCAAATTACTGGTCTCAGTGGTTTATGTCCCGAACAGAGGAAAAAAAAACACGAATTCAACCCACCGTGCGTTGCTGTTGACGTCTGTTTGCAGCGCGCATAGCACACTTGATCGCCACGTGGAGTGACGGTATGAAAGAAGAAAAATCTAAACAGAAACTTACAGCTGTCAGAAATCAAACATGTATTCTCCAGAAGAGCTGGCGGATATTCATCTCTGTTACGGTTTTGCCAACTGTGTGGCAACGACAGCCCAACAAGAATATGGACGCAGATTTCCCAACCGTCGATTGCCAAACGCAAGTATGTAAGATGTTTAGTTTGTAAACATTACGTTGAGACAGGAACCTTCACGTCTACACACCGTCGGTTCCGGAATGGAACGTTTGTATGGATAACAACTAATCGTACTGACTAATTTGAGAGACTCCATCTGCGATACCGGCGAAATGAGCTACTGTAGCACCCATCGTCGTGGTAGTGCAACGTTCGTTCTCCCGGGCTCTCGGATTACACACCACTACTAAGCGAAGGATGGTCATCTGGAACGACTCTGCAATATCAAAAATAGTGTAAACAAACCCACCGTCACGATCGGTCATTTGGGGGCGAACCCTGTGTAACTTATTTTAATTTGTTGTTAGGTTTAAGAAAATAAATGTAGTTTGTTAAGAATAAAATGTGTAGTGGCGTAATTTAGACAATAAAGTGTTTGTGACTAAGGAAGTGCTGGGTTTTAATTGTGCCCCCAAGAAGGACTAAGGAATTGGTCAGAACAAAAAGGTCAAGTGGAGGTCAGTAGAACTTTGGTCGGGCAGCTCTCCGACAACGTTATTTTGGACTGCAACTCAAGCCGACCAGCCTTGCCGGTCGCTGACGCCGGCTAGGAGGAGAGTATTTTAAGAACTGTGAGAAACGATCCCAAAACCAGTACAAGGCGAGTTGCAGCTCAGTTACCGGTCTCTCACTGGAGCGTATGGGACGTTTTAAACAAAGAGAATATGCATCCGTTTCATACGCTGCAAGTTCAGGAGCTTCTGGAAAGAGATAAACCACTCCGGCTTGAGTTCAGCGGGATTATGACAGCGAAAAGGGATGAGGATGCATTTTTCTCGAAAAGCATCCTTTGGACGGACGAGTGCACCTTTACCCGTGCAGGATACATCAATACCCACAATGACCACACGTGGGCAATTGAAAACCCAAGAGTGGTCAAAGAAACAAGATCACAGTACCGGTTTTCCGTTAATGTATGGGCCGGTATAATTGACCGACAGCTCATCGGGCCGTACATTATCGAAGGTTCGCTAAACAGTGTTAAGTATTTGGAATTTTTAGAGAACGAGCTTCCAATCTTGCTGGAGGATGTCCCACTTGTTGTGAGACGGCGCTTGGTGTTTCAACAGGACGGAGCCCCACCTCATTCCACAAATGCGGTAAGACATTTTCTGAACGCCAACTATCGGGAACCGTGGATTGGACGGAATGGGTCGATTCCTTGGCCCCCAAGGAGTCCGGATTTGACTCCCATGGACTTCTTTTTATGGGGGTGCATGAAGGAAGAGGTGTATTCGGTGTCAATCAATACTTGCGAACAGCTAATTGACCGAATTTGTATTGCTGCCCGAAAGATACAAGGGAAAATGAATAATGTTAACCTTGTGGAAGAGCCCGGAAGGAGGATCATATACTGCATCCCATAAAATGGAGGACACATTGAGCAACTATTGAAATAAATTTATGAAAGAAACGAAGATCAGTGTTTTAATTTGAATAATCATTGGAAAATACCTAATTAGTTCAATGATCAAGTTCAATGTACAATGGCATCGAGAAAAAAAGAACATTTTCAATTTTCATCATGCGTTCAATTGAACCGTCCGCAGCATTGTTTTTTTTTTGTAACACTTTTCATACCGTCACTCCACGTGGCGATTAAGTGTGCTATGCGCGCTGCAAACAGACGTCAACAGCAACGCACGGTGGGTTGAATTCGTGTTTTACGCAACTGTTGATTAACGACCAAGCCAGATGTGTTTAGTACGAAATTGCGACAAAACTAAACAAGATAGAAAGTTGGTGTCAAAGAGAGAGTTGTAGAACGGTTCAAGAGGCATCTTTTGGTTAGACAAAACAATAAACTTAACTTAACTTAATCTATATAATAAAAATGAGTTGGGGTTTCCTTTGTCACGATTTAACTCGCGAGCGGAAGGACCGATCGGCGTGAAATTTTGTATGCAGAGATTTTTAGGGCCGGAAAACAATCTTATGATGGTTTGAGACCCCTCCCTTCACTGGAAAGGGGGGCTCCCATACAAATGAAACACAAATTTCCACACAACTCGAGAACTAATCAAGCAAAAGAAACCAAATTTAGCATGTGTGAGTTTTTGAAGGCAAAAAAGGTTCCTATGGTAGCTTGAGAACCCTCCCCGTCATAAAAAGGGGGGCTCCCATACAAATAAAACACAATATTCTGCATAATTCGGGAACTAATCAAGCAAACGGAACGAAATTTAGCATGTGGTGGTTTTTTAAGACAAAAATTGTTTCTGTGTTGGTTTAAGACCCCTTCCCATCCTAAAGGGGGGGGGGGGGGGGAGGGCTCCGATACAAATGAAATACACTATTCTGAATGATTCGAGAACTAATCAAGCAAATGGAACCAAATTTAGTATGTGGTGGTTTTTGAAGACAAAAAATTGTTCTATGTTGATTTGAGACCTCCTTTCTGATAGGGGGGGACCTATTCAAATGAAACGCAAATCCTTGCATTACTCGAGAACTAATAAGAGAAATGGAACCAAATTTAGCATGTGGAAGTTTTTGAAGGAGGGAAATGTTTCTATGGTGATTTGAGACTCTTTCGTCATATCAGGAGGAAGGGGGGAGGGGGTGCTCTCAAACAAATGGAAACCAAATTTCTTTATAACTCTAGAAATAATCAAGCAAATGGAACCAAATTTGGAATGGACGAGTTTTTTAAGGCATGAAATGTTTTTATGGTGGTTCAAAGCCCCTCCTCCCTCTAACAAGAGGGGCTCTCATACAAATGAAACACAAATTTCAACCAAGCATGAGAACTATACCTACTGCTTTGCAAATTTGTTTTTAGTGGTTTGTGGGTCCAGAAAAGCATCTTATGATAGTTCGAGAGCCCTCCCGCTTCTAGAAAGGGTGGGATCCCATGCAAATGAAAAACAAATTCCTGCATAACTCGAGAACTAATCAAGCAAATGGAACCAAAATTGGTATGGGTGAGTTTTTGAAGGCAAGAAATGTTTTTGTGGTAATGTAAGACCTCTCCTCACTCTGAACAGGGGGGCTACCATACATACGAAACACAAATTTAAACCAAACATGAGAACTATCCCTACCGCTATGCAAATTTGTATGCAGGGGTTTTTGGGTCCGGGAAAGGATCGTATTATAGTTCGACACCCCTCCCGCCTTTAGAAAGGGGGGCTCCCATGCAAATGAAAAACTATTTTCTGCATAACTCAAGAACTAATAAAAAAAATGGAACCAAATATGGCATGTGGAGGTTTTGTAGGCAAGAAATGTTTATGAGGTGGTTTGAGACCCCAAGCAAAAGATACCAAATTTAGCATGTGTGAGGTTTTAAAGGCAAAAAAGGTTTCTATGATGGTTTCAGAATCCTCTTCGCCCTAAAATGGGGGGGTTCATATACAAATGAAATACAATATTCTGTATAACTCGAGAACTATTCAAGAAAATGGAACCAAATTTGGCATATGGAGGTTTTTGAAGGAGAGAAATGTTTTTATGGTCATTGAGACACTTCCGTCTTCTGAAGAGGGGGGGGGAGCTCTTAAACAAATGAAACGCAAATTTCTGCATTACTCGAAAACTAATCAAGCAAATGGAATCAAAAATGGTATGCGGGGTTTTTTGAATGCAAGAAATGTTTCTATGGTGAATTTAAACACAAATTTCAACCAATCCTGAGAATTATCCAGGTAACTAAGCCACAAACTAAGTACCCAAGTAGCACACTACGATCATAATTAGTAGTAGTAACTTGATTATGACATAGCAAGTCATATTTAGGTTATCTTAACCGAATGGCAACAAGTGTGCTACTAGGGTATTGTCTGGGCAAGAAGAATGTTCTGATAGAAGTTTGAACTCCATATTACTCAAAAAAAAAACTCATTAAAAAAAACGTCAGTTCTATGTAATGTTCATTCATTAAGATGCAGGCGTAGCAACGCTGCACAGGGATCAGCTAGTCTATATAATAAAAATGAGTTGGGGTTTCCTTTGTCACGATTTAACTCACGAGCGGAAGGACCGATCGGCGTGAAATTTTGTATGCATAGATTTTTGGGGCCGGAGAACAATCCTATGATAGTTTGAGACCCCTCCCTTCACTGGAAAGGGGGGCTTCCATACAAATGAAACACAAATTTCTACACAACTCGAGAACTAATCAAGCAAAAGAAACCAAATTTAGCATGTGTGAGTTTTTGAAGGCAAAAAAGGTTTTCATGGTAGCTTGAGAACCCTCCCCGTCATAAAAGGGGGGGCTCCCATACAAATAAAGCACAATATTCAGCATAACTTGGGAACTAATCAAGCAAACGGAACGAAATTTAGCATGTGGTGGTTTTTTAAGACAAAAAATGTTTCTATGGTTTGAGACCCCTTCCCATCCTAAAGAAGGGAGGGGGGGGGCTCCGATACAAATGAAATACACTATTCTGAATGACTCGAGAACTAATCAAGCAAATGGAACCAAATTTAGTATGTGGTGGTTTTTGAAGACAAACATTTGTTCTATGTTGATTTGAGACCCCTCCCCTTTCTGAAAGGGGGGGAACCTATTCAAATGAAACGCAAATCCTTGCATAACTCGAGAACTAATTATAGAAATGGAACCAAATTCCGCATGTGGAAGTTTTTGAAGGAGGGAAATGTTTCTATGGTGATTTGAGACTCTTCCGTCATATGAGGAGGAAGGGGGGAGGGGGTGCTCTCAAACAAATGTAACCCAAATTTCTGCATAACTCGAGAAATAATCAAGCAAATGGAATCAAATTTGGAATGGACGAGTTTTTTAAGGCATGAAATGTTTTTATGGTGGTTCAAAGCCCCTCCTCCCTCTAAAAAGGGGGGCTCTCATACAAATGAAACAAATTTCAACCAAACATGAGAACTATAGAAAGGGTGGGATCCCATGCAAATGAAAAACAAATTCCTGCATAGCTCGAGAACTAATCAAGCAAATGGAACCAAAATTGGTATAGGTGAGTTTTTGAAGGCAAGAAATGTTTTTGTGGTAATTTAAGACCTATCCACACTCTGAAAATGGGGGCTACCATACATACCAATCACAAATTTAAACCAAACATGAGAACCATCCCTACCGTTATGCAAATTTGTATGCAGGGGTTTTTGGGTCCGGAAAAAGATCTTATTATAGTTCGACACCCCTCCCGCATTTAGAAAGGGGGGCTCCCATGCAAATGAAAAACTATTTTTTGCATAACTCAAGAACTAATCAAAAAATGGAATCAAATATGGCATGTGGAGGTTTTGTAGGCAAGAAATGTTTGTACGGTGGTTTGAGACCCCAAGCAAAAGAAATTAAATTAAGCATGTGTGAGGTTTTAAAGGCAAGAAAGGTTTCTATGATGGTTTCAGATTCCTCTTCGCCCTGAAAGGGGGGGGGGCTTGGTATAACTCGAGAACTAATCAAGCAAGTTGAACCAAATCTGGCATGTGGAGTAGGCCATCCCTTATTTTCAAAAAAGTTGCGAAGTCAAGAATTCCACCTCTTGAAATGTTCGTCTTGATTAGAAAACAAACATACTTAAATTTGAAAACCGTACGTTGACGTTAAGTGCTCCCCCAACGGACCTGAAGAAATGGTAGTACGGATGACTACCCACGCGGTGGCGAGCACGCTACTGTAGTGTATGGTCTTGCAGGTCGACTAAGATCAGTGTCGTCAGGTTGATAACATTTTATGTTCGTTTTTTTTTATTATCAATGTTGTTTGGGACACTTTTTCATCAGTACACCAGTTTTTAGGTACAACACAATCACGTCATCATAGACGTGGCTGGATAGCTCAGTGGTTTTCCGTTCTGCTTACTGAGTAGATGGTCGGGAGTTCAGTCCCAGGCCCGTCCCCTTCCTTGTCATTTGTCACTTGCCTCTTTCTATCATCACTAGTCTAAAATAAAATGCAGTCTACTCTACTGCGCTTTCATTGATCCGCGCATCACTTACCACACTGAATCCATGATCTAAAAATAACCTACCTCACTAACACAAAAACTATCCTATCCTTCCCTTGACAATTGTGAAGACGCAGTGGTAAACACGGTCTCTAACCAACGATTGTCAAACTAATCATCCTTCCCCCCTCCCCGAAGACCGTGAGGACATGGCCGGCACCGATACTGATCTATAAATAGAATTTTGGATCAACAATAGAAAAGGGCCCATCAACATTTGTAAACAAACACTTCTGGGCCCGTTTTCACGGAAGCCGTTGGCTACACGCGCAAACCTACAAAATCATGATGGTATTGTTTTGCATGGGTGGCCTATGCTTTGCAAGGAAATATGCCTAGAAGTGTTTGTTTACAAATGTTGTGGGGGTTATTGGAAACAGGATTTTTATTTATATTAAAATGGATTTCTGTCTGACTGTCTGTCTGACCGATCGGAGTGAAAATATGTATGCAGGTATTTTTGGGGCTGGGGAAGGTTCTTATGATTGTTTGAGACCGCTTCCCCCTTCCGGCTCGCATACAAATGAAACACAAATTTCTGCATAGCTTGAGAACTAATCAAGCAAATGGTATGCGGGATTTTTTGAATGCAAGAAATATTTCTATGGTGAATTCAAACACAATTTTCAACCAATCCTGAGAATTATCCAGGTAAATAAGCCACAAACTGTGTATTGTCTGGGTAAGAAGAATGTTCTGATACAAGTTTGAACTCCTTATTACTAAAAAAAAACTCATTAAAAAAAGCGTCAGTTTTATGTAATGTTCATTCATTTAGTTGCAGGCGTAGCAACGCTCGCACCGGGATCAGCTAGTTTTTAATAATTTTCAGTTGCAGCGAAAAAACAAACGTCAGGTCCGATCACAGGCACTGCCTGCTTTTTTTCGATTTCATGCTATATTCCATACAGTTTAAAAAATTCGATATAACTATGGACAGAAATAAACTGAAAATAAATTCTTATAGAGGCTAGCAAGTCAAAAGTAAAATGTAGAGGAAAGTCTTCGAATAAGAGGGGGCCTGGGATCTTAAGAAACGTGGTTTTTAAACAGGCTCACATGTTCAATTTGTGGCCGTGTAAGCGATGATATGGCTATTGATGAAGGGAAGGTATGGAGCGCATTAAGTCGTGTAGGGTGTGTTATGGTGGTGATCATGATCCGAAGTTGATGGACGAAATGATATCCGATTTGGTTCTTCGGCAAAAAAAAAAAATTCTCCCCGTCACCGTCGTCCCAGCGAGGTTTTCTGCCAGTTGGTCGTGTCAAGAAATTATCCAACTAATGATTATTGAACCTCCAAAAGGTTCATACAATATGATTGAATACATATCATAATCTTATGTAGCCGTAAAAACAACTGTTACAACTGTAGATCTGGAGTTCTGAACTCAAGTGCATTTTGAATAACCAAGAACATCCCAGAAAGAAACAATACGTTTTTCACCGAAAAATTAATAAAACGTATGTACCATATTCTGAAACAACGATTTATACTATTAAAACGGCATTTATTATTTCTACCTGGACTTCTTCATATTCAGGATGTTCTAGGTCGTAATTTAGGCCATACACTCATTTTTTTTTATTCCCGTGACAAAAGAATTGATGCAAAACAATTTGCCGAAGACAGTGTGCACTTTTATTCTGTCTGTGTTCAGATTTACAGCCATTTTTCTTTTGGGGTCATATGTGACCCCTTAGGCCTGCCCGAAATTAACACTGTTCTCTACTGAAGT